>CM030756.1:202570-282444 GCA_018104995.1 Cairina moschata | reverse complement strand
AGGGGAGGCAACATGTTTGAGGCCAGAACGTTTGCCACCAAGGGGAGCAAGAAAGAACAAGGTTCCGAGGACATCCTCTGGCTTAAGGGAAGAAGGTCAAGCAACTAAGGATTGGGGAATGTAACTAAACGATGAACTTTTGATGGAGATTTAATAAAACTCCATTGACTTCTATGGCAGGTTAGAAACTACTGTGAAACCACATCTTGACAGACCTTTGATTGAACAAGCGAGTTTACATTTTGTTATTAGGGAGAGAGTGCAGGGAACTTCAAGCATCTTGGAAGACTGCAGCCAAGTTATTACCCTAATCTTATTTCCCCGTGGTTTGGCTGCAGATGTTTTTAATATCTGAGCATTAACACTATGCCTTTCTAATTATGCAGGCCCAGACTCTTACATCACGTTTAAGAGGTGATAAATTTAGTGTAATAAATCTCAGCTAAAACATTTAACACAAAGTGTGTTCAGCACTACTAAGAAATTATCTTAAATTCCACAACATTTGCAGGGCTTATATATTTCCACAAGACTTTAAGAAAATCCAATTCTTTCTTCTATGAGAAGCCACATTTTGATTTTTTCATACCTAGATAACACTCTGAAGAAGGTCTGAACAATCAAGGGTGAATGTTCAAAACAATATTAGAAAATAACATGCAATTAATTAATATCTCTCCTCTTCTGCTATGAAATCATGTACAATATGATTTCTGCCTGTACCAAAGCTGGTGGAGAAATCTCAGTTGCAAGCCTTGAATTATAGACCAGTGACCTCTTCAATGTGAAGCAAGTAAAGTTTCACATTTCCTAATGCCTCTGACTTTGTTGGCCTGCAAACTGAGGAAAAGAGAGGAGAGCTTCAGCCACTGCAGCACTACCAAAAAAGAAAATGAGCTCAGGGGTTCAGTCTTAAAGGTACACACCTAATGTATGAAGCCAAATTATTTAGCAGAAAACTGAAATGGAACTTTGGCTTGAAATGCTCTGGAGAAAGTCTGGAGTGTGAAAGGACTTCTTGATCATATCTCAGTTGCCAATGCATCTCCAAGCTGATAATGAGGGAGGGAAAACAACTTTTCAACTATATTCTGTTACTGTAGATCACCTTTCTTTTTTGAGGCTTATGAGACCCTTTAAGAATCTTTAAGGTTGTCTGACTCTCCATGTTGCTTGGTTTGGTTTGATTAATCAACAAAATGAATTAGTCTGCAAGCGATTAATTACTCTTGCCCATGTGATTTTATTTTTTGTTGTTGTTGCTCCCTCATTATCAGCTTGGAGATGCATTGGCAACTGAGATATGATCAAGAAGTCCTTTCACACTCCAGACTTTCTCCAGAGCATTTCAAGCCAAAGTTCCATTTCAGTTTTCTGCTAAATAATTTGGCTTCATACATTAGGTGTGTACCTTTAAGACTGAACCCCTGAGCTCATTTTCTTTTTTGGTAGTGCTGCAGTGGCTGAAGCTCTCCTCTCTTTTCCTCAGTTTGCAGGCCAACAAAGTCAGAGGCATTAGGAAATGTGAAACTTTACTTGCTTCACATTGAAGAGGTCACTGGTCTATAATTCAAGGCTTGCAACTGAGATTTCTCCACCAGCTTTGGTACAGGCAGAAATCATATTGTACATGATTTCATAGCAGAAGAGGAGAGATATTAATTAATTGCATGTTATTTTCTAATATTGTTTTGAACATTCACCCTTGATTGTTCAGACCTTCTTCAGAGTGTTATCTAGGTATGAAAAAATCAAAATGTGGCTTCTCATAGAAGAAAGAATTGGATTTTCTTAAAGTCTTGTGGAAATATATAAGCCCTGCAAATGTTGTGGAATTTAAGATAATTTCTTAGTAGTGCTGAACACACTTTGTGTTAAATGTTTTAGCTGAGATTTATTACACTAAATTTATCACCTCTTAAACGTGATGTAAGAGTCTGGGCCTGCATAATTAGAAAGGCATAGTGTTAATGCTCAGATATTAAAAACATCTGCAGCCAAACCACGGGGAAATAAGATTAGGGTAATAACTTGGCTGCAGTCTTCCAAGATGCTTGAAGTTCCCTGCACTCTCTCCCTAATAACAAAATGTAAACTCGCTTGTTCAATCAAAGGTCTGTCAAGATGTGGTTTCACAGTAGTTTCTAACCTGCCATAGAAGTCAATGGAGTTTTATTAAATCTCCATCAAAAGTTCATCGTTTAGTTACATTCCCCAATCCTTAGTTGCTTGACCTTCTTCCCTTAAGCCAGAGGATGTCCTCGGAACCTTGTTCTTTCTTGCTCCCCTTNAGCCTTACCATATGGCAGGAATGCTGTCCCTGTTGAGTTGTCCTCAATATGCAGTTGTTTCCAGTGAACATGAAGGGCAGGTGGTGGTGGTGGTGAATAAAGCAGCTGTGCCTTCCCTGTGTACATGAGTGTCAGATGATAAAGGAGATCTGAGAAACAAGACAGGTAGAAAATGAAGTGAGGTACAGAGATGGAGGGGAGTTGATGATTTGAGCTGTATGGCAGAAGTCATGGTAGAGTGGGGGAAATAACTCTCCTGATCCCATAAGCTATGCTTGAAAGTCATGACACAGCCCAGAAAGCGACAGGATAGTTCCTCAGATAAATGGAAAAGGAGAGGAAGCCAGGAGGGAAATGGTATGGGCTTCCCAGGTGTCCCTTTGTTCAGTGTAGAACAGCATTTCAATTAAAGTGTGTGTGTTCTGGGGGGATCAAGTGTGTATTGCAGATGGTATTTATGGGGGGGAATTACTTGGAATGGTATCTGCGGTTAGACAGAATGGAACCGGAAAATTCAGAAGCTCCTTTGCAGAGGTTCTGAGTATGTGTTGTTTTAATTGCTTCTGCATGAGAATAAATACTGTGCTACTGCTTAAAGCATTTGCCACATAGCAAACAGCAAATTGTAATGTTTTCTTTTACTTCAGATAATTCGTATATCTAAAAACTTCACTGCTTCTATAGTTAAAGAACATATTTACATAGAATTATAGAATCATTTAGGTTGGAAAAAAACATATCAAGCAAAACTCTTGATAAACTTTGCAAACCCACAAAACTGATAAAATAGTATCACATTTATTTACAAGGGAAATTATTTTATTTATGGGACTCAGAATTAAATAAAAAATGAACATTTTTTTGGTAGAATTTGTCTATGGTTAGTAAGGGGAATTGATGGAGGATATAATAGACCAGGAACAGAACGTTTTTTCACTCTAAGTAGGAGTGCAGGTGGAAAGTACAGATGCTGGGCATTATTCACTCAACATAGATCTATGAATATAGTTAAAAGATTTGTTAATGAAGGTAAGTCCCCAGAGCTAAAAAAAATATTATTTTAAGTCATGGTCTAGTACTTAATAATGCTGGTGAGGGGAATGCTAGCAGATACTGGGTGAAGCTGGTAGGTGCATATCAAAGGTAAGGATCTACTCACATATTTCTCACAAATGANAGCCTTACCATATGGCAGGAATGCTGTCCCTGTTGAGTTGTCCTCAATATGCAGTTGTTTCCAGTGAACATGAAGGGCAGGTGGTGGTGGTGGTGAATAAAGCAGCTGTGCCTTCCCTGTGTACATGAGTGTCAGATGATAAAGGAGATCTGAGAAACAAGACAGGTAGAAAATGAAGTGAGGTACAGAGATGGAGGGGAGTTGATGATTTGAGCTGTATGGCAGAAGTCATGGTAGAGTGGGGGAAATAACTCTCCTGATCCCATAAGCTATGCTTGAAAGTCATGACACAGCCCAGAAAGCGACAGGATAGTTCCTCAGATAAATGGAAAAGGAGAGGAAGCCAGGAGGGAAATGGTATGGGCTTCCCAGGTGTCCCTTTGTTCAGTGTAGAACAGCATTTCAATTAAAGTGTGTGTGTTCTGGGGGGATCAAGTGTGTATTGCAGATGGTATTTATGGGGGGGAATTACTTGGAATGGTATCTGCGGTTAGACAGAATGGAACCGGAAAATTCAGAAGCTCCTTTGCAGAGGTTCTGAGTATGTGTTGTTTTAATTGCTTCTGCATGAGAATAAATACTGTGCTACTGCTTAAAGCATTTGCCACATAGCAAACAGCAAATTGTAATGTTTTCTTTTACTTCAGATAATTCGTATATCTAAAAACTTCACTGCTTCTATAGTTAAAGAACATATTTACATAGAATTATAGAATCATTTAGGTTGGAAAAAAACATATCAAGCAAAACTCTTGATAAACTTTGCAAACCCACAAAACTGATAAAATAGTATCACATTTATTTACAAGGGAAATTATTTTATTTATGGGACTCAGAATTAAATAAAAAATGAACATTTTTTTGGTAGAATTTGTCTATGGTTAGTAAGGGGAATTGATGGAGGATATAATAGACCAGGAACAGAACGTTTTTTCACTCTAAGTAGGAGTGCAGGTGGAAAGTACAGATGCTGGGCATTATTCACTCAACATAGATCTATGAATATAGTTAAAAGATTTGTTAATGAAGGTAAGTCCCCAGAGCTAAAAAAAATATTATTTTAAGTCATGGTCTAGTACTTAATAATGCTGGTGAGGGGAATGCTAGCAGATACTGGGTGAAGCTGGTAGGTGCATATCAAAGGTAAGGATCTACTCACATATTTCTCACAAATGANAGCCTTACCATATGGCAGGAATGCTGTCCCTGTTGAGTTGTCCTCAATATGCAGTTGTTTCCAGTGAACATGAAGGGCAGGTGGTGGTGGTGGTGAATAAAGCAGCTGTGCCTTCCCTGTGTACATGAGTGTCAGATGATAAAGGAGATCTGAGAAACAAGACAGGTAGAAAATGAAGTGAGGTACAGAGATGGAGGGGAGTTGATGATTTGAGCTGTATGGCAGAAGTCATGGTAGAGTGGGGGAAATAACTCTCCTGATCCCATAAGCTATGCTTGAAAGTCATGACACAGCCCAGAAAGCGACAGGATAGTTCCTCAGATAAATGGAAAAGGAGAGGAAGCCAGGAGGGAAATGGTATGGGCTTCCCAGGTGTCCCTTTGTTCAGTGTAGAACAGCATTTCAATTAAAGTGTGTGTGTTCTGGGGGGATCAAGTGTGTATTGCAGATGGTATTTATGGGGGGGAATTACTTGGAATGGTATCTGCGGTTAGACAGAATGGAACCGGAAAATTCAGAAGCTCCTTTGCAGAGGTTCTGAGTATGTGTTGTTTTAATTGCTTCTGCATGAGAATAAATACTGTGCTACTGCTTAAAGCATTTGCCACATAGCAAACAGCAAATTGTAATGTTTTCTTTTACTTCAGATAATTCGTATATCTAAAAACTTCACTGCTTCTATAGTTAAAGAACATATTTACATAGAATTATAGAATCATTTAGGTTGGAAAAAAACATATCAAGCAAAACTCTTGATAAACTTTGCAAACCCACAAAACTGATAAAATAGTATCACATTTATTTACAAGGGAAATTATTTTATTTATGGGACTCAGAATTAAATAAAAAATGAACATTTTTTTGGTAGAATTTGTCTATGGTTAGTAAGGGGAATTGATGGAGGATATAATAGACCAGGAACAGAACGTTTTTTCACTCTAAGTAGGAGTGCAGGTGGAAAGTACAGATGCTGGGCATTATTCACTCAACATAGATCTATGAATATAGTTAAAAGATTTGTTAATGAAGGTAAGTCCCCAGAGCTAAAAAAAATATTATTTTAAGTCATGGTCTAGTACTTAATAATGCTGGTGAGGGGAATGCTAGCAGATACTGGGTGAAGCTGGTAGGTGCATATCAAAGGTAAGGATCTACTCACATATTTCTCACAAATGANAGCCTTACCATATGGCAGGAATGCTGTCCCTGTTGAGTTGTCCTCAATATGCAGTTGTTTCCAGTGAACATGAAGGGCAGGTGGTGGTGGTGGTGAATAAAGCAGCTGTGCCTTCCCTGTGTACATGAGTGTCAGATGATAAAGGAGATCTGAGAAACAAGACAGGTAGAAAATGAAGTGAGGTACAGAGATGGAGGGGAGTTGATGATTTGAGCTGTATGGCAGAAGTCATGGTAGAGTGGGGGAAATAACTCTCCTGATCCCATAAGCTATGCTTGAAAGTCATGACACAGCCCAGAAAGCGACAGGATAGTTCCTCAGATAAATGGAAAAGGAGAGGAAGCCAGGAGGGAAATGGTATGGGCTTCCCAGGTGTCCCTTTGTTCAGTGTAGAACAGCATTTCAATTAAAGTGTGTGTGTTCTGGGGGGATCAAGTGTGTATTGCAGATGGTATTTATGGGGGGGAATTACTTGGAATGGTATCTGCGGTTAGACAGAATGGAACCGGAAAATTCAGAAGCTCCTTTGCAGAGGTTCTGAGTATGTGTTGTTTTAATTGCTTCTGCATGAGAATAAATACTGTGCTACTGCTTAAAGCATTTGCCACATAGCAAACAGCAAATTGTAATGTTTTCTTTTACTTCAGATAATTCGTATATCTAAAAACTTCACTGCTTCTATAGTTAAAGAACATATTTACATAGAATTATAGAATCATTTAGGTTGGAAAAAAACATATCAAGCAAAACTCTTGATAAACTTTGCAAACCCACAAAACTGATAAAATAGTATCACATTTATTTACAAGGGAAATTATTTTATTTATGGGACTCAGAATTAAATAAAAAATGAACATTTTTTTGGTAGAATTTGTCTATGGTTAGTAAGGGGAATTGATGGAGGATATAATAGACCAGGAACAGAACGTTTTTTCACTCTAAGTAGGAGTGCAGGTGGAAAGTACAGATGCTGGGCATTATTCACTCAACATAGATCTATGAATATAGTTAAAAGATTTGTTAATGAAGGTAAGTCCCCAGAGCTAAAAAAAATATTATTTTAAGTCATGGTCTAGTACTTAATAATGCTGGTGAGGGGAATGCTAGCAGATACTGGGTGAAGCTGGTAGGTGCATATCAAAGGTAAGGATCTACTCACATATTTCTCACAAATGATTTTACACACACATGCACCACTCAAATTGATCTTCTGTTACTGATGAAAGAGAGAAAGTCTGAGGTTAGATCAATGTGAAATTCAGAAACTAAAGGTAGATTTGGGGCGCAAAGGGCTTCTGGGAAATTTCTAACTGCATGCTTGATTTTCACTGATAACATTACTCCCTCTTACTCCCGAGGCCTTAATCCAATCAAATTAGAGCATTTTAAGTCATTTCAAACCATCATAAAGTTTGGTGTTCAGTGTTTGATAGGTGCTAATCACAGGAACAAGGAAGGTGAATGGGTTTGGGACAACTCTTTCTCACTCAGAAACAAGATGAGGGGTTAGCCATACTGCTACATTAGCAATTAGCAGCATTTCTTACCAGTATCACTAAGCATCATCTGCCTATGCTTATTTCAATAAAATACCATTTCAATGCATACATTTCAATAAAAAAACCCTGGGCTTCAGCAGCTCTGTTTTGGATTAAGAGTATTGTTGGAGAGTAGATCCGAAGTAATAAGGCCAAACTCACTTCCTCTTGAAGATTTGGAAATCCCAGGCTCTGCCTCCTTTAGTTGTCATCATCAGACAGGCAGACTGCTCAGAGAACTGGGAGGTGCAGATGCATTGACATCAGCCTGAAGAGCAGCGGGCTGATGCTGTGATTCAGAGCACGAAGCAGCTTGTTGTGCTTGCAGTAGCTGGGTGGGGGAATCCGCAGAGCACATCTCTACTGCATGGTGGCTGCAAATTTAGGTAAGGCAGCTCTGATGGGAGGAATAGTAGCATAAATAACAGTAATAATGGAGTTGAATTTCGTTCTTCAGTGCTTATCAGACTGATGAGTCAGAATCTGGGAGAGCAGTGAATTTGTAAGCAAATGGAGACAAATGTAAATGGAGTATAAAGTACCATTATCAGCACTAGGTGACAGAGTCCTTACTTGATCCTTGATTGCCCAGAGTGCACAGCAGGCAGAGGCACTACAACAGGTACTAAAAAGGACCCGCAGGTACTGCCTGTCCGCTGCCACCTCATTGTTTAATTTGTGTAACAAACATCCACAGTGTGCAGCATGGCTTGCCTGGAGGAAAGCCCCTTGTTTGAGTTGCTCACAATCTGGGAAGACAAGCAATAAAGCAAAGTTCTGGAAGGGATATAACCCAAATAAAATTATACAGTGTGTCTGTACTCTTCTTTCAGAAGTACAAAGAGCAAACTTAGGGGTATCAAAAACACTTTTGGCAACCAACTCTTCTTCCTCTGTTCTTGCTAAATAAATACAAATTGACACTTCTCTATATCTNCTGGTGAGGGGAATGCTAGCAGATACTGGGTGAAGCTGGTAGGTGCATATCAAAGGTAAGGATCTACTCACATATTTCTCACAAATGATTTTACACACACATGCACCACTCAAATTGATCTTCTGTTACTGATGAAAGAGAGAAAGTCTGAGGTTAGATCAATGTGAAATTCAGAAACTAAAGGTAGATTTGGGGCGCAAAGGGCTTCTGGGAAATTTCTAACTGCATGCTTGATTTTCACTGATAACATTACTCCCTCTTACTCCCGAGGCCTTAATCCAATCAAATTAGAGCATTTTAAGTCATTTCAAACCATCATAAAGTTTGGTGTTCAGTGTTTGATAGGTGCTAATCACAGGAACAAGGAAGGTGAATGGGTTTGGGACAACTCTTTCTCACTCAGAAACAAGATGAGGGGTTAGCCATACTGCTACATTAGCAATTAGCAGCATTTCTTACCAGTATCACTAAGCATCATCTGCCTATGCTTATTTCAATAAAATACCATTTCAATGCATACATTTCAATAAAAAAACCCTGGGCTTCAGCAGCTCTGTTTTGGATTAAGAGTATTGTTGGAGAGTAGATCCGAAGTAATAAGGCCAAACTCACTTCCTCTTGAAGATTTGGAAATCCCAGGCTCTGCCTCCTTTAGTTGTCATCATCAGACAGGCAGACTGCTCAGAGAACTGGGAGGTGCAGATGCATTGACATCAGCCTGAAGAGCAGCGGGCTGATGCTGTGATTCAGAGCACGAAGCAGCTTGTTGTGCTTGCAGTAGCTGGGTGGGGGAATCCGCAGAGCACATCTCTACTGCATGGTGGCTGCAAATTTAGGTAAGGCAGCTCTGATGGGAGGAATAGTAGCATAAATAACAGTAATAATGGAGTTGAATTTCGTTCTTCAGTGCTTATCAGACTGATGAGTCAGAATCTGGGAGAGCAGTGAATTTGTAAGCAAATGGAGACAAATGTAAATGGAGTATAAAGTACCATTATCAGCACTAGGTGACAGAGTCCTTACTTGATCCTTGATTGCCCAGAGTGCACAGCAGGCAGAGGCACTACAACAGGTACTAAAAAGGACCCGCAGGTACTGCCTGTCCGCTGCCACCTCATTGTTTAATTTGTGTAACAAACATCCACAGTGTGCAGCATGGCTTGCCTGGAGGAAAGCCCCTTGTTTGAGTTGCTCACAATCTGGGAAGACAAGCAATAAAGCAAAGTTCTGGAAGGGATATAACCCAAATAAAATTATACAGTGTGTCTGTACTCTTCTTTCAGAAGTACAAAGAGCAAACTTAGGGGTATCAAAAACACTTTTGGCAACCAACTCTTCTTCCTCTGTTCTTGCTAAATAAATACAAATTGACACTTCTCTATATCTNCTGGTGAGGGGAATGCTAGCAGATACTGGGTGAAGCTGGTAGGTGCATATCAAAGGTAAGGATCTACTCACATATTTCTCACAAATGATTTTACACACACATGCACCACTCAAATTGATCTTCTGTTACTGATGAAAGAGAGAAAGTCTGAGGTTAGATCAATGTGAAATTCAGAAACTAAAGGTAGATTTGGGGCGCAAAGGGCTTCTGGGAAATTTCTAACTGCATGCTTGATTTTCACTGATAACATTACTCCCTCTTACTCCCGAGGCCTTAATCCAATCAAATTAGAGCATTTTAAGTCATTTCAAACCATCATAAAGTTTGGTGTTCAGTGTTTGATAGGTGCTAATCACAGGAACAAGGAAGGTGAATGGGTTTGGGACAACTCTTTCTCACTCAGAAACAAGATGAGGGGTTAGCCATACTGCTACATTAGCAATTAGCAGCATTTCTTACCAGTATCACTAAGCATCATCTGCCTATGCTTATTTCAATAAAATACCATTTCAATGCATACATTTCAATAAAAAAACCCTGGGCTTCAGCAGCTCTGTTTTGGATTAAGAGTATTGTTGGAGAGTAGATCCGAAGTAATAAGGCCAAACTCACTTCCTCTTGAAGATTTGGAAATCCCAGGCTCTGCCTCCTTTAGTTGTCATCATCAGACAGGCAGACTGCTCAGAGAACTGGGAGGTGCAGATGCATTGACATCAGCCTGAAGAGCAGCGGGCTGATGCTGTGATTCAGAGCACGAAGCAGCTTGTTGTGCTTGCAGTAGCTGGGTGGGGGAATCCGCAGAGCACATCTCTACTGCATGGTGGCTGCAAATTTAGGTAAGGCAGCTCTGATGGGAGGAATAGTAGCATAAATAACAGTAATAATGGAGTTGAATTTCGTTCTTCAGTGCTTATCAGACTGATGAGTCAGAATCTGGGAGAGCAGTGAATTTGTAAGCAAATGGAGACAAATGTAAATGGAGTATAAAGTACCATTATCAGCACTAGGTGACAGAGTCCTTACTTGATCCTTGATTGCCCAGAGTGCACAGCAGGCAGAGGCACTACAACAGGTACTAAAAAGGACCCGCAGGTACTGCCTGTCCGCTGCCACCTCATTGTTTAATTTGTGTAACAAACATCCACAGTGTGCAGCATGGCTTGCCTGGAGGAAAGCCCCTTGTTTGAGTTGCTCACAATCTGGGAAGACAAGCAATAAAGCAAAGTTCTGGAAGGGATATAACCCAAATAAAATTATACAGTGTGTCTGTACTCTTCTTTCAGAAGTACAAAGAGCAAACTTAGGGGTATCAAAAACACTTTTGGCAACCAACTCTTCTTCCTCTGTTCTTGCTAAATAAATACAAATTGACACTTCTCTATATCTNCTGGTGAGGGGAATGCTAGCAGATACTGGGTGAAGCTGGTAGGTGCATATCAAAGGTAAGGATCTACTCACATATTTCTCACAAATGATTTTACACACACATGCACCACTCAAATTGATCTTCTGTTACTGATGAAAGAGAGAAAGTCTGAGGTTAGATCAATGTGAAATTCAGAAACTAAAGGTAGATTTGGGGCGCAAAGGGCTTCTGGGAAATTTCTAACTGCATGCTTGATTTTCACTGATAACATTACTCCCTCTTACTCCCGAGGCCTTAATCCAATCAAATTAGAGCATTTTAAGTCATTTCAAACCATCATAAAGTTTGGTGTTCAGTGTTTGATAGGTGCTAATCACAGGAACAAGGAAGGTGAATGGGTTTGGGACAACTCTTTCTCACTCAGAAACAAGATGAGGGGTTAGCCATACTGCTACATTAGCAATTAGCAGCATTTCTTACCAGTATCACTAAGCATCATCTGCCTATGCTTATTTCAATAAAATACCATTTCAATGCATACATTTCAATAAAAAAACCCTGGGCTTCAGCAGCTCTGTTTTGGATTAAGAGTATTGTTGGAGAGTAGATCCGAAGTAATAAGGCCAAACTCACTTCCTCTTGAAGATTTGGAAATCCCAGGCTCTGCCTCCTTTAGTTGTCATCATCAGACAGGCAGACTGCTCAGAGAACTGGGAGGTGCAGATGCATTGACATCAGCCTGAAGAGCAGCGGGCTGATGCTGTGATTCAGAGCACGAAGCAGCTTGTTGTGCTTGCAGTAGCTGGGTGGGGGAATCCGCAGAGCACATCTCTACTGCATGGTGGCTGCAAATTTAGGTAAGGCAGCTCTGATGGGAGGAATAGTAGCATAAATAACAGTAATAATGGAGTTGAATTTCGTTCTTCAGTGCTTATCAGACTGATGAGTCAGAATCTGGGAGAGCAGTGAATTTGTAAGCAAATGGAGACAAATGTAAATGGAGTATAAAGTACCATTATCAGCACTAGGTGACAGAGTCCTTACTTGATCCTTGATTGCCCAGAGTGCACAGCAGGCAGAGGCACTACAACAGGTACTAAAAAGGACCCGCAGGTACTGCCTGTCCGCTGCCACCTCATTGTTTAATTTGTGTAACAAACATCCACAGTGTGCAGCATGGCTTGCCTGGAGGAAAGCCCCTTGTTTGAGTTGCTCACAATCTGGGAAGACAAGCAATAAAGCAAAGTTCTGGAAGGGATATAACCCAAATAAAATTATACAGTGTGTCTGTACTCTTCTTTCAGAAGTACAAAGAGCAAACTTAGGGGTATCAAAAACACTTTTGGCAACCAACTCTTCTTCCTCTGTTCTTGCTAAATAAATACAAATTGACACTTCTCTATATCTAAATTAATTTTAAACTGTTTAGGAAACTATCAGTTCTGGGGAGGGATTTGAGCAAGATCAGGGGATTATGGTAATGGCATACTTGTGTGGAAGGTGACAACATGAAGACACCTGACTATCAGTGGGGAGGGATGGAGGTAATGAGAGGGACATATAAGATGAAGGCAGAGCTCTGAGCTTTAAGGGGAAGGGCAAATGTGGTGAAAAGGGGAGCTGGTGAAATGATGTAAGAAACAGGAGGGCACATCGGAGGCAAAAGAGATTTCTTCAGCTGGTACGTTTTCAGCGGGTTTCTGAGGGCCCCAAGGGAATAAAAAGGTTCCAGCAATGAAGGCAGGGAAAGATGAGAGCTTGATGATGGCTCCTGGTGTGTGGACAGGAGGTGAGCAGTGGTGCTGTATTGTAAATAAATGATGTCCCCAGTGATACGCAATAGCAGCTGCTCCCCTCACCCCTGCCAGCGTGCACCTGCGTGCCTCTCGGCTGTCATAAACTCCCTTGTTCCTTTCTTTCATTGCATCTAAGAAAAATAGGCATAGGTCCAGGAGCTCTTGCAGGTGTGACAGCACCTGCTGGCCTGTGTACCTGCGGAACGTAGAGGCTGGGAGGGCTGGAAGGGTACCTGCTTCTGGTTTGTACTCTTCCAGACGAGCAGTTGATTTAGTGTCAGCTCTTCCACTGAACTGTGTTTTTACTCTTCTGTGTCTGTGCTTTCTCTTCCAAGCTTGTTACAAGTGCAGGGGAGATGGCACAGACACAGAAGAGTAAAAACACAGTTCAGTGGAAGAGCTGACACTAAATCAACTGCTCGTCTGGAAGAGTACAAACCAGAAGCAGGTACCCTTCCAGCCCTCCCAGCCTCTACGTTCCGCAGGTACACAGGCCAGCAGGTGCTGTCACACCTGCAAGAGCTCCTGGACCTATGCCTATTTTTCTTAGATGCAATGAAAGAAAGGAACAAGGGAGTTTATGACAGCCGAGAGGCACGCAGGTGCACGCTGGCAGGGGTGAGGGGAGCAGCTGCTATTGCGTATCACTGGGGACATCATTTATTTACAATACAGCACCACTGCTCACCTCCTGTCCACACACCAGGAGCCATCATCAAGCTCTCATCTTTCCCTGCCTTCATTGCTGGAACCTTTTTATTCCCTTGGGGCCCTCAGAAACCCGCTGAAAACGTACCAGCTGAAGAAATCTCTTTTGCCTCCGATGTGCCCTCCTGTTTCTTACATCATTTCACCAGCTCCCCTTTTCACCACATTTGCCCTTCCCCTTAAAGCTCAGAGCTCTGCCTTCATCTTATATGTCCCTCTCATTACCTCCATCCCTCCCCACTGATAGTCAGGTGTCTTCATGTTGTCACCTTCCACACAAGTATGCCATTACCATAATCCNCTTGCTAAATAAATACAAATTGACACTTCTCTATATCTAAATTAATTTTAAACTGTTTAGGAAACTATC
Source organism: Cairina moschata (assembly GCA_018104995.1). Taxonomy (NCBI): domain Eukaryota; kingdom Metazoa; phylum Chordata; class Aves; order Anseriformes; family Anatidae; genus Cairina; species Cairina moschata. The sequence goes on along the minus strand of CM030756.1, from coordinate 268,520 downwards.
AGTTCTGGGGAGGGATTTGAGCAAGATCAGGGGATTATGGTAATGGCATACTTGTGTGGAAGGTGACAACATGAAGACACCTGACTATCAGTGGGGAGGGATGGAGGTAATGAGAGGGACATATAAGATGAAGGCAGAGCTCTGAGCTTTAAGGGGAAGGGCAAATGTGGTGAAAAGGGGAGCTGGTGAAATGATGTAAGAAACAGGAGGGCACATCGGAGGCAAAAGAGATTTCTTCAGCTGGTACGTTTTCAGCGGGTTTCTGAGGGCCCCAAGGGAATAAAAAGGTTCCAGCAATGAAGGCAGGGAAAGATGAGAGCTTGATGATGGCTCCTGGTGTGTGGACAGGAGGTGAGCAGTGGTGCTGTATTGTAAATAAATGATGTCCCCAGTGATACGCAATAGCAGCTGCTCCCCTCACCCCTGCCAGCGTGCACCTGCGTGCCTCTCGGCTGTCATAAACTCCCTTGTTCCTTTCTTTCATTGCATCTAAGAAAAATAGGCATAGGTCCAGGAGCTCTTGCAGGTGTGACAGCACCTGCTGGCCTGTGTACCTGCGGAACGTAGAGGCTGGGAGGGCTGGAAGGGTACCTGCTTCTGGTTTGTACTCTTCCAGACGAGCAGTTGATTTAGTGTCAGCTCTTCCACTGAACTGTGTTTTTACTCTTCTGTGTCTGTGCTTTCTCTTCCAAGCTTGTTACAAGTGCAGGGGAGATGGCACAGACACAGAAGAGTAAAAACACAGTTCAGTGGAAGAGCTGACACTAAATCAACTGCTCGTCTGGAAGAGTACAAACCAGAAGCAGGTACCCTTCCAGCCCTCCCAGCCTCTACGTTCCGCAGGTACACAGGCCAGCAGGTGCTGTCACACCTGCAAGAGCTCCTGGACCTATGCCTATTTTTCTTAGATGCAATGAAAGAAAGGAACAAGGGAGTTTATGACAGCCGAGAGGCACGCAGGTGCACGCTGGCAGGGGTGAGGGGAGCAGCTGCTATTGCGTATCACTGGGGACATCATTTATTTACAATACAGCACCACTGCTCACCTCCTGTCCACACACCAGGAGCCATCATCAAGCTCTCATCTTTCCCTGCCTTCATTGCTGGAACCTTTTTATTCCCTTGGGGCCCTCAGAAACCCGCTGAAAACGTACCAGCTGAAGAAATCTCTTTTGCCTCCGATGTGCCCTCCTGTTTCTTACATCATTTCACCAGCTCCCCTTTTCACCACATTTGCCCTTCCCCTTAAAGCTCAGAGCTCTGCCTTCATCTTATATGTCCCTCTCATTACCTCCATCCCTCCCCACTGATAGTCAGGTGTCTTCATGTTGTCACCTTCCACACAAGTATGCCATTACCATAATCCCCTGATCTTGCTCAAATCCCTCCCCAGAACTGATAGTTTCCTAAACAGTTTAAAATTAATTTAGATNTGACTCAAGTTCAGTCTGGAGTTCCATCCTGCCAAGTACAGAAGCACAGAGAGAGTGTCAGTGCCATGGTTGTTGACCTGTCCATGTGGATGCCCATAACTTTTATCAATATGTCCCCAGGCACAGCAAAGCGAGGTGATAAGGAGTAGAATTAACAATAGAAGCAAAAACAACCTCTAACAAGCACTGGACTCTAACATACAGGAAGGCAAGCAAGCCTCATGGCAAGCACAGAAGCCTGCCAATTAGCAGCTAAACAGCTATAACATCTATAAATTTGGTCTAGCACACTCCACACCCCAATCAAATCTGTCATCATCTGAAACCTTCTGGGCCCTATGTTGGGTACCAAAAAGGACTTTTGCAGTTTAACACCAGCAGGCATCTACGTGCTGCACAGCCACTTGCTCACTCTCCCCAAATGAGATGGTGGAGACATTCAGAATGGCACACAATAATTTATTGGGAAACCAAATGCTATCACTCCTGATGCAACCCCTTCTTTACCCCTTCTTTTATTGCTGAGAATGATATCAATGGAATATCCCTTGGTCCAGCCTGGGCTAGCTGTCCTGGTTGTGTCCTCTCCAAGGCTCTTGTGCACACCTAGCCTGCTCTCTAGCAGGGCAGCATAAGTAGTGGAAAAATCCTTGGCTCTGTGTAAGCACTGTTGTGAAACAACTAAAAATGTCAGTGTGTTATGATCATCTTTTCCATCAAAAATGCAAACTATGACATTGTGTAAGCCTCTATGAAGAAAATTAGCTCTGTCACAGCCAAAACCACAACAGAGAAACAACTCTACAGACACCACGCCACCCAAGGAAGGGAAGGAGGTGCTCCAGGCACCAAGTTCCCCTGCTGCCTACTAATGGGACCATGGTGTGGTGTTTTCACATTGATGGCCAGCTATACTGTACTATGCTGCTGTCTCACTCACCTCATCAAAGGAATAGGGGAAGAAAATACAATGAAAAATGGCTCAAGGGATGAGATATAGACAAATAACTCACCTGTTACTGTTGTGGGCAAAACAGGGAACTTAATTTCATTTTTTCCTTATTCTGGAAGACTATAGCAGTGAGAAACTAAAAGCAAACTAAATATAATTACACCTCCACCATCTTCTTTTACCTCCTTTCCCTGAGAAGTATAGGGGAGTGAGGTACAGGGATGATGTGATCAGTCTATAACAGTCTATATACCTATAAAGGTATATGAAGCTTTAACTTCTCTTTGGTAAAATAGGAAAAAATAAAATTCCTTACTCATGCAGAGAAACTTCTTTTTAACAATGGATTATTGTGGATGTGGCTAGTGACAACCTTTTGATGTGTATAAACTGAAGATCAGAGTTCATATAAAAGTTTTTATAACTCATTAGCATAAATTTATGTGTGGTAATAACAAGGGACATATACAAAGATTTAGTAAAACTCATGAATCATAACCTGTAGTTTTTACTTTATTTCTTCCTCTGCAAGGATATAGTACCTCATATATTTAAGAGATCATCAATATTTTAATGAAGCACTTATACTATCTAAAAAAATGCTTAATTTAATATATAAAATAAACATATATTAAACTCAAAACCTGTTAATTAGGATACTAGGAAATGAAATGCCTCTAAATCTAATAACATCTTGATTTTAACTAGAGTATGGCAAATAGTTTCTAATATGATGTAAAGAGAGTTCTCAACACTACAATATCATTCAGAGATTAATACAGAAAATACAGCAATTTAAATGTAAACTTCCTAATCAGAAAACATGAATTTAAAGGGAAAGCAAAGAGATTGGGATGACAAATTAGTGCCTAGATTTTCCAACTATCTAATGAATTACCTTGTATGTATCTTCTCAAAGAACCCCATTAACTGGAAAAGTGTGAAGGTTCTTTCCAAAGATTCAGACTGTGGGAAATATCTTTTATTAGGATTAAAATTAAAACAGAACAAAAATTTATCCTAAATATATACTATTGTTGACTGGATAAGGAATAAGTGTGTATTTAGAGACGACACCAAATTTTGCAGATGACACCAAGCTGGCAGAAGTCTTAATCTGCCAGAGGGTAAGAAGGTCCTGCAGAGGGACCTGGACAGGTTGAATCATTTGGCAGAAGCCAATGGGAAGAGGTTAAACAGGGCTAAGTGCCGGGTCCTGCACTTTTGTCACAACAACCCCATGCAGTGCTACAGGCTTAGGGGACAGTGGCTCCAAAGCTTCACAGAGGAAAAGGATCTGGGGGTGGTGGTCAATGCTCACCTGAACATGAGCTGGCAGGGTGCCAAGGTAGCTAAGAAGGCCAACGGCATCCTAACTTGTATCAGGAATAGTGTAGCCAGCAGGACCAGGGAGGTGATCGCTCCCCTGTACTCTGCTCTGGTGAGGCTGTATCTTGAGTACTGTGTTCAGTTTTGGGCCCCTCACAACTAGAAGAATATTGAGGCCCTGGAGGCTGTCCAGAGAAGGGCTATGAAGCTGGTGAAGGGCCTGGAACACAAATATCCTGAGGAGCAGCTGAGGGAACTGGGGTTGTTTAGCCTGAAGAAGAGGAGGCTCAGGGGAGCTTATTGCTCTCTACAGTTACCTGAAAGAAAGCTGTGGGGACCGGGGAGTCAGCCTCTTCTAGCAGATAAGTATCAATAGGACTAGAGGAAACAGCCTCAAGTTGTGCCAGGGGAGGTTCAGGGAAATTTGGAGAAATTCCTTCTCAGAAAGAGTGGTTAGACATTGGAATGGGATGCCCAAGGATGGTGGAGTCACCACCATGATGGTGGGGTTGTTTAAGGAAAGATTGGACTTGGTTCTTAGGGACACAATTTAGTGGGTAATATTGGTGGTAGGAGGACAGTTGGACCAGATGATCTTGGAGGGGTTTTTTTTCAGCTTTAATGATCCTATGATTCTACGATTTTTAAAGATCTTTATCTTTTCAAGTCTTAAGTACCAATGTATGTTAGAAATAAACCAGGAGCAAGAAAAAGTCATAAATGTTTCTCTTTCATTTATTCTCATTAAACAAGTTACAGTTCCCAGTCTATATTCAAATAGACAGGCATCTGTACTATGAAATTTGCTATGAAAATTGGCATTGTATCTCAGATTACCACCGCAGAGAAGACAATGAGATGAATTTTATTTCTGACATAGTGAAAACTCTCCTGAGAAATAGACCCTGTCTGTGACCTTTCCTTCCAAGAAAGTTCACCACTTTTACTAGTTTCAGAACTAAATAGAAAGTCCTTTGTTTCAACAAGAAGGGTTATAAAAGATCTTATTTAATAATAAATAAATAAATATAAAATATGATGTAAAATATACTGTCAGTTTAAGAGTTGGAAAGAATCTTTCTTTAATGTAGTCATTCTAAGCTAGACTGATTTTAGGTAATAATTCATCTAACCTGTAAAGAATTATGATAAAAATGTGAAAACCTGTCCTGTATTTGTTTTTTAATTTTTTGACTTTGAAATACCTAGACAGTCTCCACCAGTCTCCACATACAGAGCTTTCTTTTTTTTTTTTTTCTTTTCTCCCCCCTTCTCCTCTTTTCATCTGTTTTATCTTTTAATTTATTTTATCTTTACAGCACTATCTCTTGAGTTTGAATTATGATTATCAGTTTGCATCTGTTCTTCTTCTTTGGAGATAGGCATCATTGTAGGGTTTTTTTTTTTTTTTCAAACTAATATTGTATCTGCAACTTGTCAGGGTATAGACAATATATTATTTTTTTCTATATAAGACTATTTGACCCTGAGTAAAATTAATCACATTGACTTATTGTTTATGATATTTTAACTAAATCTATTTACATTTAAAATGATCAGAACATTTATATAAGAAGAAAATAATTAACAGTAAATCTTACAGTAGATGAGTTGTCCTGTTTTTTTCTGGGATAGAGTTAATTTACTTCCTAGTAGCTGGTATGATGCTATGTTTTGTATTTAGAATGAGCATAATGATGATACCACACAGATAATTTAGTTGTTGCAGAGCAGTGCTTACAAAGAGACAAGGACTTTTCAGATTCGCATGTTGTCCTGTTAGTAAAGGGGCTGAGGGCTGTTATAAATGAAGTCTCAACTCAATCTGAATTTAATAATATTCATAAAAGGAATATTAATAAAAGTTATAAAAGGCAAGTAAACAGCGCTGGGTGTGCAGGGAGTCTACGCTCCACCGACATGCACACACGAACATCAAACATTCTAAATATACAGAACATTGCTTTTACATACTAAACCTGAGTATGCCTATACATATGTACAATCAGAAAAGGTAACAAACAATCCTTTAAGTTCCATGACTTAACAGTCTCCATTTTCCATTCCTTTTGAACAATATGTCTTGCTTTAAGTTGTCAAGCAATTTGACCTTCAGGCCTTACGTGTCCCATTCTTCCTGGATCGAAGAAGAGCATATCCATCTCGTTTTCAAGGCCAATAGGGCCTGGGTCAAAAGGCACGTTCAGGTCAACAGGGGGCGTAACAGCAAAAGCCTTCGATGGCTGTAACAGCAGAGGGGCTGATGGCGTAGCAGTCGGATCAGTAAACGAGCCCACAGCTCCCTCACTGTCTGGCAAACCACACCTTTCTGACTGTGGCCCCACGTTGGCTCTTTAAGGCCTCAGAGACTGCTCTCCAGGTGCCAAGCAATCCCACTGCAACCTTGTCATTTTTACTTGCAGAGTCCCACACCTTGACCTCAGTTTGGTCCCATATTTCAGGCTCATAAACTGATTGATAATAAGGAGAATAAGCTGTAAATTTACCAGGACAGTCTTTGTTTCAAAGGACGTATGATTCCCCATAATGCGCAACTGCTTACCAGCGAGGGGCAGTTTGTACGCAGGTCAGCTTCTCTCAGCTTGAGCTTCTTTTCAGCTCCAGTGCACCTATTTCCAGCAACTTTCTGTATGAGCTTCTCTGAGCAGTTTGCCAAGTTTGGCTGAACCTATCTTCATGAGGCAATCCGTGTCCCTGTTCCTGTCCTGGTCTCTGTTTTGCTAGCCTGTTCCTTTTCACTCCTTCTTTCTACTTCTTTATTGATGACATGACTTCATTACATCGTAAGAGTCTAATGTTATCTCAGCCATGGGGCTTTCTGACCCCCATGGCCACACTCCCACATCTCCCCCTTCTTTATTAATATCAACCATTTTCTCGACACGAATTACTACTCCATATATAACAATATGATATGATATATGATATATTAATATAATGTGATGTCATACCATGATATATACAATATTATTATAAATGTGAAATATCAATTTTACAAAATTACATGCTATGTTATTGATTAATATATTATTTGTTATTTATATTTATTATTACTATTTCATTTCTGTTACTATTATTGTATCACTCTTCCTTTTCTATCTTATTAAACTGCCTTTATCTCGACCCATGAGCTTTTACATTTTTTTTGTCCAGTTCTCTCTGCAGTCCCACTGTATGTGTGAGGGAGTAAGAGAATGTTTGTGTGCTGCCTAGCTACCCGCCAGGTTAAATAACGTAAGTATAGCAATATAGATGTCACTAGAACTTCTCTTCTAGAAGGTGTGTGCCAAATGTTGCAGTCTCACAGATGTTGCAGAGAACTCAGACCCATGCCTAACCTAAAATGGTATTACTTTAGTCAGTGACCCACTCCCAAGAGATGATATGTTGTTTAACTAGATGAATTTCTGATAGCAAGAAAACCTGACCTTCGACTGCTCCTGCAAAAATCTTCAGTCTGTTGCATGCACAGTCTCAGGGTCCTGCCTGTTCATTGGCAGCCCTCTAGGAAATGTCTGTATGACTCATTGCTACCCAGTGCTACTACAGCATGATGCAGCAACTCCTCTCCCCACAGTAGTGAAAATCTCCAACACAGTCTCTGGTATGACCTTCCTTTAATGTAGCTGTGTCTCCACAGCCTGGATTTATTGCATGCCAGCTGCCTCCCAGATTTTATTCTTCCTTAACTAAAGGAGTTAAAAGCTGGTTAGCAAGAGATTGCATCCACTGACAGTTTAGCACAGTGTTTTGTGGTTTGTAAGGAGCAGCTAATGACTGAAGATCTTACACCTCTGCTCTAATCTTCATTCAAATAAACTGAGGTACCTACAACTTGCCAACACAGCTGCCATGCAATTTAACACATGGATAAGAGCATTTTGCAACTCTTTACATGGCCTGTTCAGTCATCCTGACTAAAACAAATTCATTCACTAGCATTAGTATTTTTTTTTCTTACACTCGGATTTTTTGCTCAAAATATTCAAAATCAAAACCAAGATGAAGCAAGCACTGATTAGTTTGGCAGGAACTCTGGATAAGATGCCATTTTTTTTTGTTTTATTGTTTTTGTTTTTTAAGTCATATTTTATTTTTAGGTGAATAAAAATAAATAATGCTTATTTTTAAAAGAACAACAACAACAAAAAACAGTTAAAAATGCAATTCAGTTAAAGACATATATATCCAGCAACCATGTTTCCCATGTAAAATACTTATATACATATTCTATTGTATTTATACACTCACACATGTAATTATACAAACATAATCATAGAATGGCTTAGGTTGGAACGAACTTTAAAGATCACCCATTTCTAATCCCCCTGCCATGGGCAGGGACACCTCCCACTCACCCAGGTTGCTTAAAGCCCCATCCAACCTGGCCTTGAGCACCACCAGGAATGGGGCATCCACAGCTTCTCTAGGTAACATGTCCCAGAGAAGAATGCAGTACTCCAGATGGAGTCTGCCAAGAGTAGAGCAGAGAGGGAAAATCACTTTCCTCAAAGTGCTGGTCATGTTTCCTTTGATGCAGCCCAGGATACAGTTGTCTTTCTAGGCTACAAGCACACATTGACATCTCATATTGAGCTTCTCATTAATCAATAACCTAAGTCATTCTCTGCAGGTCTGCTTTCAATCCATTCTCCACCCAGCCTGTACCTGTACTTGGAATTGCTCTGAGATGGGTGCAGGACCTTGTATTTGGCCTTGTTGTACTTCATAAGGTTCTCATAGGCCCACCTCTCAAGCCTGTTGAGGTCCTTCTGGATGTCATCTCTTACCTCCAGAGTGTTGACTGCACCACACAGCTTGATGTCATTGGCAAACTTGCTGAGCATATACTCAACCTCTTTGTCCATGTAAACAATAAAAATGTGAAACAGTGCTGGTCCCAACGCCAACCTCTGAGGAACAGCACTCATCATTGATCTCCACTTGGATATTAAGCCATTGACTGCAACTCTTTAAGTTGGACCATCCAGACAATTCGTTGCACATAAAATTGACCGTCTGTCAAATCTATATCTCTCTAATTTAGAGACAAGGATGTCATCTGGGACAATGTCAAATGTTTTGCAAAAGTACAGATTGATAATGTTAGTTGCTCTTCCCCTTTTCACCAATACTGTAACCCCATTGTAAAAGGCGACCAGATTTTCCAGGTATGATCTGCCCTTAATGAAACTGTATTGGCTGTCACAAATCACCTCCTTATTTTACATGTGCTACAACATATTTTCTAGGAAGATCTGCTCCATAATATTGCTGTGAACAAAGTTGAGACTGACTGGCTTGTAGTTCCCTGGGTCTTATTTCTTTTTTTTTTTTTCTGAATGGGAGGTTATGCTTCCCTTTTTCTATTCACTGGGAACTTCACTAGACTGCCATTACTTCTTAAATACAATGGATAGTGGCTTTGCAAATACATCTGCAATTTCCCTCAGGACCTAAAGATGCATCTCATCAGGTCCCATGGACTTGTGCCCCTTCAGGTTCCTTAGCTGGTCTTGAACCTGATATTCTACTAGAGTGGGCAGCTCTTCTTTCTCCCATTCCCTGCCTTTTTTCTCCCTGCCTGGGAAAAAGCTCCTCTTTCTCCCAGCCTTCCAGGGCTTAGTCTATGTGACTACAGATCTTTATGGTGAATAATTATCCAATTTTCTGCAGCCTCTCTTCTCTGCAGGGCTTTGTTCTGTGGTATCAAGCAGATTCCTGAAGAGGATAGGTCTGGTCTCCCAAAGTCCAGGGTAGCGAGCTTGCTGTGCTGCCTCCTTGCTGCCCTCGGGATCCTAATCTGCACCATTTCATGGTCACTGCAGCCAAAGCTGTCCTTGAACTTCACATTCCTCACCTCTCATTGTAGGTCATAATGAAGTCCAGAATAGCACCTCTCCTCATTGACTCTTCTATCATTTGGAGAAGGAAGTTACCATCAGTGCCTTCCAAGAACCTAATAACTTCTCTTGTGCAAATAAATATATATAAATACACAGATGTATTTCTTAGGGATAATCTTGAGATGAAAAATCTTATTTTCATATATTTTCAAAATATATGAATATCAAAATATCATTCAAATTTTTGAACACTAGTAATTTGGAGATTTCATTTCAGATCAGACAAAATATCTAAATATTTTTAAGTCAGCCCAGAGGTAATCAAGGCCTGTGCAAACTAAAATTTTCTGTCTTGACATACAAGTCTTGTAAGATGTTCTACTCCATTATAGCATTCAAAATCAGTAATAAAAACACCCATAGCTCATAGGTTGATTAAAATTCAAATATGTATATTCTCAATTGCATTTATCATTTTTCTGTGGGAGCGTCACTTTTGTTTTTCATTTATGTTGTGTTGTTTTTTAATCCTACTCATAAAACAACTGTATAACTCATTAATGCCTGAACCACTTTATCTCACGAGTTATACAGTTGCTTATGAACTTATCTCAGTTTGATTGAAAATCTATATTTGTGGCTTATTTAACCTCCCTGTTAAGTAATACATAATTACTAAGAGCTTAGAAAGCAGCTGTAAGACTTAAGAGCATCAATTTGTTTCAATCGACAGGAGGCTATATCTTCATTAAAAATGTTGCAGTCTATCAAGGGTTAAATGTAAATGAATGAAAATTATGACAACTATATTTTATATATATATATATATATTATTTTTTTTTTAATCTGGCATCACTATAGTTATTGGTTGTTTAGTAAGTAAAATTCTAGGGAGGTTATCAAATAGACAATCCAAACATGGATTGTCAAAAACAAATATGTCAAAATAAATCATACCCAGTATACAAATGTAAAAGAAACAATTTAAAAGGGAAGCTAGTAATCTCAGAGAGTTTCCTATTGCATTTGTAATTACCTCTCATGTGATTTTAATGCAAGAAAACTTCCATTGATTTCAGCTTTATTTCAAGAAATTTTGCTGACAAAAGGAGTGAAACGGTCAGTGATAATATTGTTTTTCTAAGCTAAGACACACTATCAAGATTTATTTATTTTTTCTTTAAAGAACATCTTTTCTTGTAAATTCTGTCAAAGGCACCCTTCTCCATTGTAGACATTAGACCTACCTTATATACCACACTGAATTCAAATCCTTATTTCACATGTTGATATTACATTTTGTGACAATGTGTACTCTGAGATATGTTTGCTCTTTTATAGCATGATTGACCTCAATCCTCATGGCAAAACATTAAATTATTGCATGTCAGCTACTATTTAAGGTCAGTTTCAACAGGGCTTTGAGCAACTTGGTCTAGTGGAAGGTGTCTCTGCCCATGGCAAGAGGAGTTGGAATTGTTCCTTAAGGTCTCCTCCAACACGAACCATTCTATAATTCTATGAATCTATAACTCTATCTATAGTTTCAACACTGGCACATACATGATTCAGGATCTCTTAAAATGTTTTATTTTATTTTATTTTATTTTATTTTATTTTATTTTATTTTATTTTATTTTATTTTATTTTATTTTATTTTATTTTATTTTATTTTATTTTATTTCATTTTATTTTATTTTATTTTATTTTATTTTATTTTATTTATTATTATTATTTTGTTCTGTAACTACATGCATTCTTTTTTATTTAAAATTAAATTAAGCCAGTTTTCTTTCTCTCTCTCTCTCTTTATTTATTTATTTATTAGAATAACATAAAAAGAACAACAAAATTCCTCAAAGTATTCACTGCTATAAAGCTCTCAAATTGCGAAAATTTTGCAAACACACGTGCAGTCGTATGTGACAAAAATGCATTACTTTTGTGCATTTCACAGCAAAACCCAGACAGACATTGGAGGTTGGCTACTGAAATAGTATGCTAGCCTAAGCAATAGAAACAGTTATCCTGATCACAGTACAGTACTCTAGCAATACATAAAATGTTTAGAAATATATTGAGTCTCAGTGTACTTGAGAATCAAATGAAGACGTGATAGTCAAGGCAGGCAAACAACTGATCCAGGGTGATATGGACAAGAGAGATCCTATAACTGGTGAAACAGGGATAAAGTTAGGTCATCTCAAGAGCATGTATACAAATAAAGAAGGTGGACAGGACAGAAATATTAAGTAAGCTCATACATTTGCTGGTAGATGAGCATAACTGGGTATCCATTTACTGCACCTATAGGCTACTAATGCATGCAGCATGGGAAACACACAGGAGAAATTAGAAATCTGCATGAAGTTATGGAGCTAAAATATCATTGGGATCATGAAGTCAGCATGGAATACCTCGTGATTGGAGTGTTGGCATGGACAGATACAGACTCTTTAGGAAGGATAGAACTGAAATGGTGACTTCTTCAACTTGTGACAGGTGACAGCTGAAGGGATATATTGCACTTCAGGGAACAGGCAATGAGACAGCTGAGAGATTGTGGATCAGGATTAGTGGGCAGTCCAAAGTAGGTGATATGATATCGTTGTGGGGGTCTGCTTCAGATCACCTTGATAGAGAAGAATAAGCAGATGAGACCTTCAGGAGCCAGAAGAAGCATCACTTTCACAGGCTGTTGTTCTCATGGAGAACATTAAGTCACCCTGGTATCTGTTGAAGGAACAACAAAGCAAGGCATAAGCAATACAGAAGGTTTCTGGAGTGCTTTGGTGTCAGTTTTGTGACACAGGTGTCTGAAAAGCCAGTGAGTGGAGGTGTTCTTCAGGACCTGATACACTGGCTGGGAATGTACAGGCTAAGGGTAACCATGAGATAGTGGATTTGGGGACCTCAAGGAGGGAACTGGTTTAAAAATTGGTAATGGAGGATCAGGTTAGAGAATATATATATATAAACTGAATAGACATAAGTCCTTGCACTCACTATTGCTGAGTGAACTGGGTGATATCATTGAAAAGCCCCTCTTGGTTATCTTTGAAAGGTCATGCTGATGAAACAGGGTTCCTGAGGGCTGAAATAGGGCTCTTGAAATCAAATGTTACAGTCATCTCCAAGAAGACCAAGAATGAGGATCTAGGTTAACTGAAGGCTCTGAGTGCTTGGGAAGGTCATGGACCTAATAAACCTGGACACTCTTTCCAAACATATTGAGAATAGGAAGGTAATTGGGAGTAGTCAGCATGGATGTATCAAGGTGAAATCTTGCCCCACCAATGCAATAGCCTTCCATGATGATGTGACTGGTATGAAGAATGAAGGGAGAGCAGTGGATGTTGCTTATGTCAACTTTAGCAATGCCTGTAACACTGTTTCCCATAATACCCTTGTAGGCAAACTGATAAAATATGGTCTAGGTAAGTGGAAAGTCAGCTGAAAAAAGAAATAGCTGAAGAGCCTTGCTGAAGATGGTGTGGTCCATGGCATTTATGATCTGTTCATCTGGACTCCAGTCACTAACAGTGTATCCCAGATATCAACACTGAGTCTAATACTGTTTAACAACTTCATTAAAGTTTGGGATGGTAAGGTGGAGTGTATCCTCAGCAAGCCTGCAGATGTGAAAGTGGGAAGAGAGACTGATAACACCAGATGGGTGGGCTGACAGGAATGTCAAGCAGTTCAGTGAAGGTAAGTGTAAAGTCCTGTACCTGTGGAAGAGTAAGTTCATGCATTAGCACAGGCTGGGTGCTGACCAGCTGGAAAGCCTACTTTACAGAAAAGGTTTTGAGGGTCCTTGTGGACACCAAGTGGAACATAAACAGCAATGCGCCCTTTGTTACAAAGAACACATTAGGAGAAATACTGGAAGCAGGTTCATGGAAGTGATCCTTCCCCTCTCCTCAGCCCTAGTGGGGTCACATCTGGAGTGCTATGTCCAATTCTGGACTTCTCAGTACAGAAGAAGCATGGAGATATTGCAGGGAGTCTAGGGAAGGACAAAAAAATTTAAGTTGGTTCATTTATTAGGAGAGGCTAGGAGCACTGACAATGTTTATTAAGAAGAAAAGGTTCATGGGATCTTCTCTGCATGTATAAATACTTGATGAAAGGAAATAAAGCAGACAAAAATTGACACTTGATGGTGTCCAGTGTTAGAAATACAAATATATATATTTATATATATATACATATATATATATGTATTTAATGGAGAAATTTTATTTTTATTTATTTATTTTCTCAGAGAAGCTATGGAATTTTCATGCTTGGAGTTACTTAAACCTGCCAGAAGATGGCCATGAGGAACACAGCTCCATGCACTGAAGATCTCCAGAGGTTCTGACCAGCTTCAGCCACTTTGCGATACTGGAGTGCTATGGTGACAAGTGTTGGTAAGGCAGACAAGAAAGACTCAGATACTTCCATAAAACACATTTGTTAGGGTTCAGGTATGTTACTTTGGTGGAACATATTCTCATAACTGTGCAAGCAGGTATGTAATCATAGGACAATGTCAAAATTTATATGTTAGGAGGGTTCCGTGGTAGCAAATACGAAGAACTGAACAAAAGACTCTAATTGAACAGTATCAAACAAAAATGTTATTAAAAGGCCTTTGTATCTTTTAATTTACCTCAGATTATACTATTTATTTTGAGGAATTAGGTTTGAAGTTGATGTATTTTTTTTTTTATTATTATTATATTTTTGGTGTATGGTATAATGAAGTTATACAAATATGAAACGAATGGAAGCACATCTTGTTATTCTATTTTCTTCACTTTTTTATTTTTAATCTTATTTTTATTTTTCTCGTTTGCTTTTAACCTATTGTATTTATGCATGGAATTCCACACATGAGTGCACACACACACATACAATAAAATAATTATAAAAATACTAAGTCACCCTTTTGAGGTATTCATCAAGAGCTCAGTTTAAGCACTTATTCAATGTCTGAAGGGCCTATTCTATTTAAAATGGAGAAAGATCTAAATGATATCATATTACTTGCAAAATATTGATAAAAGTTGAACTAATCCAGAAGAGACATAATATGTAATGACTACTCAGTCAGTACTCTCCAAAGAAACAATAGGAAGGAAGATCAGTTAGGAGTGGGACACAGTAACCTAGCCAAGGATGGATTGACTTAAAGCCCAGGAGCTGCTACAGTCACTGTTTTGGCTATTGCTATAGCTCTTCAGAAAGGAAGACCGTTACATTACATGGCAACAAGACCAGAAAGGAAATAGACAGAAACTATCCAAAGGGGCAGTGTTGTGTGTATTACCACTCAATGCTTGTGGGTAACAGTCTTGTTTCTTTCAGTCCTCATTAACAACCCCGTTAGCAACAAATTATTTTAATTATTTGTTTAAAGAAATGTTACTAGATCTTAACTGTAAATATTCAAAAGTATCTTGAAAACAAGAAACATTTTCATTGCTACTGAATAACTTTTATTACATGTATTTAACATTAGTACTTTAAATTTCTGCACATAAAAATCTATATGTGCAAATATATTTACCTTTCCAAATGAAAAGATATAATGGAAAAAAATCTGGGTAATTATGAAGAATGGTAAATCACTGAATTCCTCTGAAGAGTGAGTGCCTGAACGTCTAAAACAATTGCATATTCTTAGCCATAAAAATATTTTTATTTCCTTCACATGGGTCTGCACTATTCTAGTATGTGTTTTTATGACTATTTTGCTCCAATATTTCCATAGGCTTTTATTCCACAATGTCCTTTCAAAGAAGCATACAAGTGCCTGTTTGCTATTCCACTTCACAGTCTCAATGGAATGGTTCACAGGAGACTTCAGTTTCAAGTTGCAGATGGCCTGCAAATACTAGAAACAGTGAGCAAAAGTCAAAGAGCCAGTAAAACAGAACACTTCTCCACCTTTATATTGGCATAAATTTGAAACAGACGTGATCACAGAATCACAGAATTACAGAATCACAGAATTACTAGGTTGGAAGAGACCTCAAGATCATCGAGTCCAACCTCTAACCTAACAAAAACAGTCCCCACTAAACCATATCCCTAAGCTCTGCATCTAAACGTCTTTTAAAGACCTCCATGGATGGTGACTCCACCACTTCCCTGGGCAGCCTGTTTCAATGTCTAACAACCCTCTTGGTAAAGAAGTTCTTCCTAACATCTAACCTAAAATTATCCTGGTGCAACTTTAGCCCATTCCCCCTCGTCCTGTCACCAGGCACGTGGGAGAACAGGCCAACCCCCACCTCGCTACAGCCTCCTTTAAGGTAGCTGTAGAGAGCGATAACGTCACCCCTGAGCCTCCTTTTCTCCAGAGATCGTGATCTTAGGAAAACTGACCCTGTAAAATATGTTTATGACTGCAAGGGCACATCCTGAGCATGTGTGCAGATGTTTTGTAACCTACTTTTTCAGACAAACATTTCAAAGATGAAGAATTCTAAAGGGTGGATCAGTAAAAATAAATAATAAATAATAAATAAATAATATCAGCAAAAATAAATAATTGCTATTAGAAGGAACCAACTTATTTGTATTCCTTGTATATAGAATTAGTTTTAAAAGCCATTATTTTCTTTTTCTTTAATGCAAATGTCACATAAAATGTGACATGGGAAGGTAGCACCATGTGAGTAGAAAGTGAGAGTCACACTTCTGAACTGCCATTCTGTGACAGTTATCAAAAGATTCTTTCTTGTTCTAAAGACCACACATTTTTGAATTATATGGCTTGATGTTCAGCACTTTAAATTTCACCTTTTTAACTTACATAGATGTGAAAATAATACAGAACAGAGTTCTTCTAAATTCTGAGATCTACAAATGAGCTTGTTTTTCTCTAAAGATAGTTGTGAGTGAGAACTGTAAAAGACAGAAAGAGAAAACAACAAAACAACACAAAACCTAAGGCTATTTAATTCTAGGTTCTATTTAAAGGAGGCAGACCCTGCTTTTCCATATTAACCAATGTTTCATACTGTAAAGATTGTTATGATCGTTATGGTTTCAATAGATTATTTTTTTTTTTTTTTTGGAAAGCTGCAACACAGAGTGCTATATATAACCCATTATATGTAAAGCCATGGTTTGACATCACTGGAAAAAGGAACATTCTGGTGGTGTTACCGGTAGGGGGGAAAAAAAAATAAAAAAAGCCATTGTTTTCATTATATTATCACTACTAATCATATTATGAGAATCATAATATCATAATGAGAATTAAATTTTGTATTATGCATTATGTATTATGCTAATGGAATGTAACAATGTATGTTGCACAAGGAAAAGTAAATAGGTTATGTTTCATATGTCTTCTGTGACCTTTACTACATGTCTGTTATCAGATAGTTAACAGCCTCCTCTTTCCTCCTCCCCCCCCACCCGCCCCCTTTTCTTATTTTTTTTTTTATTATTTTTTTTTGTTGTTCTGTCTTCCATGGCACAAACTATATCAGTTTTGTACACCATGCTGGTGCTTCTTATTTATTACTTCAATTTTTAATGACCAGCGTTCTAGTTGCAAAAGTTATATTAATGTTATAAGCAAAAGTATTCCTCAGAAAAAGATACTGTATCACTTTCTCTGGATTCACTTAAACATCTGATCTTCTTTGTTCTTTGGTCTGGACTATTCTGTAGCTCCAGATCAGCCCATGAGTAAGCAAGAGCTTCCGTACAGCTTGAGCTTTTTGAAGTTGTTCTGAGAAACCTAGGTGTAATGCTTCTGTCATCTTTGTTCCTTTCATTGGGTTAGCTTGCTCCAACACTGCAAATTATATTACTTCCCTGAAATACTGACTCATCAAACTTGTAGGCTAAACCTTTACATATGCTTATACACCTTCCCATAAGATCTGTGTTTGGACACGTAGGAACATGTAGCCCCAGGCAAAATTCAATCTTGAGCTTAAAAATAAATAAATAAATAAATGTTTTTTCCAACTACAGTGTTCATTGTTTAATCATTCGTGGGACCACTGAGGTACATAAATGGAAAAAAAAAAAAAGGCAAAACAAAAACAGCAACAAAAACAAAAACCTGTGGCTTTCTAATTATGTTAGTTCCCTGTTTTAAATTGTAATTATAATTTAATTTTATAATGTTTTATAAACCTCCTTGTTTAATTTACATTAGAATATGATATAACAACATAATGCTTTTGCATTGTGTTAGCTTATAAATAATAACAAAGACAATTTGAATAATTTTCTTCCTGCACTCAGTGGGGTTCTACTCATTTTTAATAATACAATCAATTAAATGAGAAGGTTTTATAATAACTATTTGTGAAGTGTTCTAAAACTATGTTTGAAACTGACTACACAATATATAGTGTTCATGCCAGCTGTTTCTTCTCTAAGGTCACCTTAGCTGCATCTTGAACAAAAAGAAACTTTGAGCTAATGAGCATCTGAGAGATTGTCCTTGTTTTCTCAATTTTTACTTTTATCCACCAGTCTGCCATGTATGGATCCCTCTGGGTATCTTTCTGAAATCTTTCAGTAAAATAAATGACTCACATGATTTCACATGAAGTAGCAGTTCCCTTGAACTGTTTATACATCTCAAGGAGTTTTAATAATCTGTCTTGGGAAAACTGTAATTGTTTTTTAATATATCAGAGTGAAGTTAACATTTATGCTTTTGTTTAGTATGATGCACTTAATTTCCAATCTTTTTATTCTAATCTGAATGACTAGTACAAAATATAAATGACTATTTTCACTTTTGTGTTTGATGGAACAAGTCATCTTAGAGCCTTGAAGTTATATTTAGCTTGATTTTTTGCCTTGTATTGCCTACTGCCTCCTTTTCCAATTTCTTTACCTTATGCATACCATCCATCGTCAAATGGAAAACGTATAATTACACGTGTTTTCTGTATTTATAGATCCATCTCTAGTAAACCAATCTGAGGAAGCATCAGCAAAAATAAAAGGGAAATTATGTTTTTACAAGAGATTCAAGGAGTATCAGGACATAGATTGTAAATTTTGAGAAGAAAGTACTGACTCTAATCTAATCTGACTCTAACATAAAGACCACAGTCATAACTAACTACTGTTAGCTAAATTTTCAATGCAAGACAAGTAAGATATGAACTAATGTAAACCAAAGTTTGTAGACAAGAATAACCTAGAGAAGATTTTTGTCACATTACTGTCATCATCATTTATTATTCATAATCTCTTTTTCTCTGATATCTCTTACTATTGTGTTAAACAAACACACACACAGGAAAAAGAAAATCATATTTTGTGCAGAATTGTGTCATTTTCAATGATATATCTGCGGAGAGAAGAGAAAGTGAACCTGAGTCATTAAGTTTGCAACCTAAGGGTCATTTCTGATTTCCTCTTTTCTCTTATCGATTTGAAGTAATCTTTCGAAATCCAGTTGCTTCCTTTGTTACAACAGCATGTGATGATAGAAAAAGCAAAACATAAAAAGTGAGTGGATAAAGAAGTAGATTTATTCAAGAGCAAAAATTTAAGTAGAAATATTATAGAAATAAGAAAAAATAGAAAAATCTTACATTTTGCAGAGAAAGTAATGTGACAAAAACATAACAACAAACAGGATTGACTTAAAGTTCACTTTACAGAACTAAAGTAGCAGAAGAAGTGTTGTAATTGTGGTGTTTTAGACATTCAAGGAAGGAAAAGTTAGGGGACAGAAGAGGATGATTTCAGTACTTCAGATGCTAACCACATAAAATTTATGTTGTTTGTTTGTTTCAGAAGTTTGCAGTAGCAAATAAAAAGTGAGGGAAAAAAAAAAAATGAGGTGGAGAAAAATTAGGGTTACCATGAATTGGTAAAGTCTTGGATATGAGGGATAAAGTGCAGAGGAGATGACAACCATGGTAAGATTTGAAACTGTCATGTGAAAGGATATGTATTTTTCTGAGATTGTTGCATCTAGTCTAATTGAGAATGAACAGGACAGAATTTGTGCCCATAGTTCAAGAATATGTGTAAAGTCTTCATGGACTCCACAGTATTTTACTCAGGGCAGGTATTTTACTCAGAGCAGGTGTTGACTTTTTCTCTCCGGTGACCATCACAGAGATGATAGTTCTTATGAAACCACATGAGTCATTTATTTTACTGAAAGACTTCAGAAAAATATCTGAAAGGATTCACACGTAGGTTGGAAGAGACCTACAAAGATCATCTAGTCCAACTGCCTCACATCTTCAGGGCTAACCAAAAGTTAAAGAATATATCTAAGGGCATTATTCAAATGCCTCTGCCACTGACAGACATAGGGCAATAACAACCTCACTAGGAAGCCTATTGCAGTATTTGACCACTGTTGGGATAGAGCCTAATATCTTGTTTGAACCTCCCCTAGATACGGAAAATATATTATCTCTAATTGCTGAGGTGATTGGCTCCGGGGAAAACGTGTTCCGCAGAAGAGCAAGGGATCATGTGTGTGAGGGTTTTGTTGCATCAAGGCAACTCGAGACAGCCAGCAGCTCTTGTGAGAGTGGCTGACAAGGTTTGGGCAGAGCTGAAAGCAGTGGCCTTTCTCCTCCCTCACATACAAATGTAGCCTCCAGGGATCATGAGCAACCAGGGTAGGGAAACAGGGTGTGGTGCATGTGGCACAGCAGTTCACATGGGCAGGGCATGTAGCAGGGTGGGAAGTAGCCACTCTTTGCTGAAGTGCCCAGGAGCAGGTTGATACTGAAGAAAAAATGGTGTCCATCAGCCGCATCCACCAGGCTGAGAATAAAATCCAGATAGAGGGGCCACAACCTCCCATGGCAGATACCCATATGCAGACAGAGCAGACAGAAACAGCTTCCCAGACCTCCAGTTGTGGGGAACTCCAGAATCTGTAAGTCCCCCTAGGGCCCAAAGGCAGAACTGGGAGTCATTGGTGCAAGTGTGCCCAGATGGATGAGCTTTTTGAACAAGTTGCTGTTTTGTGAGAGGAGCTCAACAGGCAGTGAAGCATTTGGAATTCTGAGTGAGAGATTGATGTGTGGTATCAAGAGCTGGCTCGGACTGAGCAACAGCCCTACCTCAAGTCCTCACAAGGGACTGGTAAGGGAGCCTCTGATCCTGAATTGGTACAATTGATGGACTCACAAGACAAGGGAAGCTGGACCATTGTCCCTACTCGGAGCAGAAGGAATCTCCCTCTTGTCCCCTAAGTGCCTCTACAAAATAGATATGATGCTCTGGATCTCTAAAAAGGAGAGGATAATAATAACAATGGTAATGGTCAAGCACCAGGAAAGGGCAACACTATAAAGGTGGAAGAGCAAACCATGCATATAGGAACCAGTGCCACAAAAAAAGTGGAAAGGATGTTGGTAATTGGAGGTTCCTCTCTGAGAGGCACTGAAGCACCGATCTGCTGCCCAGGCAATCTCTCTTGAGTAGTTTGCTGCCTGCCTGGGGCCTACATGTGCAACATCACTATGAGGCTACCAAGCTTGGTTAAACCACATGACTACCACACATTCTTACTCTTTCATGTAGGGACAAATGAGGTCACAACAACAAAACTATGAAACGTCAAAAGGGACTTTATGTCCCTTGGACAGATGTTGAAGGGTTTGGCAGTTCAAGTAGTGTTCTCCTCAGTCCTCCCAGCTGGAGACTGGGACCCAAGGAGGAGGCAATATACTAATCAGGTGAATGGCTGCACAACTGGTGGCATGTTCAGGGTTTTGGGTTCTATGATCTCAGGCATTTTTCTGAGAGACGAGGAATGCTGACACTAGATGGGGCACACGTGGCGAAGTGGAGTAAGAACATTCTAAGCAGCAAGCCGACTGGACTCATTAGTAGGGCTTTAAACTAGACTTGGTGGGGAAAGGGGATGTACCTGTAAGAGATGCAAAAGAGCCAGTGGATGTCAATACTCCAAAAAACAACAAGAGACACCTGTGAATTGTCCCACAGGAATTGTGAATGACTCCTCTGAAAAGGTAGTGACCAATAGCCCAGCAAGTGCCTCTACACCAATGCGTGTAGCATGGGGAATAAGCAGGGGGATTTGAAAGCTGTGGTGCAATTAGAAAACTATGTTCTAAATTCTAACACACTATCATGAGACCAACCAGAGGAGAAGCGTTTCTGGACTCGGTGCTCGCCAATGTGGATGACCTCATTAAAGAGGTTAAGATTAGAGTACATGTAAGCCTGGGTTGCAGTGACCACACTCTGGTTGTGTTTGTGATCTCAAGGGATGTGGGCCTGGCAAAGAGCAAAGTCAGGACCCTCAACTTTGGAAGAGCAAACTTCCAGTTGTTCAAAGAATTAATCGATGAGATCCCATGGGACACTGTCCTTAGGGACAGAGGATCTGATCAGATGTGGCAATTATTTAAGGATATTTTTCTTAGAACGTAAGAGCTCTCCATCCCCATGTGCAATACATGTAAATCAAGAAGGGAAGGCAGGAAACCAGTATGGCTGGGCAATGACCTCCTGGACAAAAAAAAAAAAGAAAAAAAAAAAGAAGCAACTTCACAGTCAGTGGAAACAGGGCTGTGTTCCCTTGGAGGAGTACAGAAATGCTGTCCGGATGTGCAGGGATGGGATCAGGTAAGCCACGGCACTGACAGAGCTAAAGTTGGTGAAGGATGAAAAAAATAAGAAGGGATCCTATGGGTACATTGGGTAGAAAAGAAAGACTAAGGAGAGTGAAACTAAGGAACTGGCTGATGTAGCTGCCAAGACCCTCTCCATCATACCTGAAAAGTTCCGACAGTCAGGCAAAGTCCCTGGTGACTGGAAAAACAGAAATATCACTCCCGTTTTTAAAAAGGGTTGAAAGAAAGACCCAGAGAACTGCATACTGGTGAGCCTCACTTCTGTGCCTGGTAAGATCATGGAACAGATCCTCCTGGAGACAATGTTAAGGCATGTGTAAGACCAGGAGGAGATCTGAGATAGCCAGCATGGCTTCACCAAGAGCAAAACATTCCTGATCAATCTGGTGGCCTTCTATGATGGAGTTGACAAGTAAAGACTGACCGATGTCATCCACCTTGTCTTCTGTAACGCTTTTAACAGGGTCCCACCTGACATTCTGGTCTCCAAATTGGAGAGATACAGATTTGAAGAGTGGACAATTCGGTGGATAAAGAATTGGCTTGATGGACATAGCCACAGAATAGTGGTCAATGGCTCTGTATCTAGGTGGAGATCAGTGAAAAAAGGTGTTCCTCCGTGGTCTATCTTGGAACCAGCGATTTTCAGTATCTTCATCAATGACATCGATGTTGAGATTGAGTGCACCCTCAGCAAGTTTGCAGATGATACCAAGCTGAGTGGTGCCATTGATACAACAGACGGAAGGGATGCCATACAGAGGGACCTGGACAGGCTTGAGAAATGGACCCACATGAACCAAATGAGGTTCAATAAGTCCAAGTGCATGGTGCTGCACCTGCATTGGAGCAATCCTAGGCAAGAGTACAGACTGGGAGAACAACTCATTAAGAGTAGCCCTCCAGAGAGGGATTTGGGGGTTCTGGTAGATGACAAGCTTGACATGAGCCAGCAGTGCATGCTTGCAAACCAGAAGGCCAACCCTAGCCTGTGCTGCATCAACAGAATGACCAGCAGGTTGAGGGAGGTAATTGTCCCCCTCTACTCTGCCCTTGTGAAGCCCCACTTGAAATATTGCATCCAGGTCTGGGGCCCCAGCATAAGAAAGATGTGGACCTGTTAGAACGGGTCCAGAAGAGGGATGGAGCACCTCTCCTACGAAGAAAGGCTGAGACAGATGGGGATGTTCAGCTTGAGTGAGAGAAGGCTCCATGGAGACATCATTGTGGCTTTTCAATATTTAAAAGGTTCTTATAAAAAGGATGGAGAGGCACTCTTTACCTGGGTAGATAATGATAGGAGAAGGGGAAATGATTTTAAACTGACAGAGCTGAGATTTATATTAGATGTAGGAAGAAAGTTTTAACTTGGAGGGTGGTGAGGCACTGTTGGTGCTGCCCAGAAAGGCTGTGGATGCCCCATCCCTGAAGGTATTCCAGGCCAGGCTGGATGGGGTCCTGGCAAACCTGATCTAATGGGTGGCATCCCTGCCTATGGTAGGGGAGTTGGACTTATATGATCTTTTAGGTCCCTTCCAACCCAAAACATTCTACGATTTTATGATTCTATGTATATATATGTATCTTCAAGGAAAAGTAAATACAGAAAAAAACAGGTGGAAAAACACAAAGAGAACCACACAATTAGTCATAGAAACCACATTTTTTTTAAATTTTCTAAGATAGTACAGCATCCTTACAGAAAATAGTAATTTTATTGAGAAAAATAAGCATACAGTAGTTGACTAAATGTCAATATCCTGTTGCACGTTGAGAGGTTGTGATGACAACTGTTGTGCTATGGTGCAATTTTCACGGTCATAGCAGTTTATATTCCACAAAAACTTCCTATTTTCTAACTCAGATTAAAAATATTTAAATGCAATTATATTATTCTAAGGGAAGGGCAAGGAAGGGTGGGGAGGGCAGAGAGGGGCGGGAAGGGGCAGGAAGGGATGGGGTGGGAAGGGGCAGGAAGGGGCGGGAAGGGAAGGGGCAGGGAGAGGGAAGGGGTGGGAAGAGAGAAGGGAAGGGGTGGGAAGAGGGAAGGGAAGGGGCGGGAAGAGGGAAGGGGCGGGAAGGGGCAGGAAGGGGCGGGGCAGGAAGGGGCAGGAAGAGGGAAGGGAAGGGGAGGGGAGGGAAGGGAAGGGAAGGGAAGGGAAGGGAAGGGAAGGGAAGGGAAGGGAAGGGAAGGGAAGGGAAGGGAAGGGAAGGGAAGGGAAGGGAAGAGAAGGGTGAAGAAGAACCTGGGAGAAGACACAGCCAGGACAGCTGGCCCAGGCTGGAAAAAGGGATATTCCATTGATATCATTCTCAGCAATAAAAGAAGGGGTAAAGAAGGGGTTGCATCAGGAGTGATAGCATTTGTTTTCCCAGTAAATCATTGTGTGCCTTTGTGAATGTCTCCGCCATCTCATTTGGGGAGAGTGAGCAAGTGGCTGTGCAGCACGTAGATGCCTGCTGGTATTAAACTACAACAGTCCTTTTTGGTACCCAACACAGGGCCCAGAGGATTTCAGGTAATGACAGATTTGATTGGGGTGTGGAGTGTGCTAGACCAAATTTATAGATGTTATAGCTGTTTAGCTGCTAATTGGCAGGCTTCTGTGCTTGCCATGAGGCTTGCTTGCCTTCCTGTATGTTAGAGTCCAGTGCTTGTTAGAGGTTGTTTTTGCTTCTGTTGTTTGTTATACTCCTTATCATCTTGCTTTGCTGTGCCTGGGACCATTCTGATAACAGCTGTGTCTGTTATGAGTGGTGGCTTTTGTCTCCCCAAGAAACCGTTACACATGATGTGCTCTGACTTCCTGGAAGTGTCTGAATACCTACATGCTGATGGGAAGTAGCAAATGAACTCCTTGTTTGCTTGGCTTCTGTGTACAGCTTTTGTTTTACCTAGCAAACCCTCATTATCTTTTTATCTTCTTTGTAAAGAAACCACGTTTCAAGTTTTGGGCACTAAATTTCTATATTTTATTTTTATATCTATTACTAATAGGCTACATATCTTTGCACATATGGTACCACACTTACATTTCATTCATCTGAAAAGATTTGGTAGGTATTAGAAACTGATTATAAAAATTAAAAGTGAATACTGAAGTACTTTCTCAAAATATAAAATATTTAAATATTACCATCTTAACAAAAGCATTACTCTTTAGTATGTCACTGAGAATTCTGTAATAGGTTTTCTCAAACACTTCCTCGTTTTTCAGCAACATAGTGATTGCTAACAGAAAAGATTTAATTTTCTGGGTCATAGGTTATCTTCTCCCACTATCATCAATAGATATTTCTTAAAATAGAAAAAAATAATATATTATCATCATTAATAATTAAGATTGGATAAAACCTCAAAAACCTAGTCCAACCGTCCCCCTACCACCAACAGTACCCACTAATCTATGTCCCTAAGCATTAAATCCAACCTTTCCTTAAAAATCCCCAAGGACAGTGACTCCACCATTGCTCTGGGAACCCATTCCAATGTCTAACCACTCTTTCTGAGAAGGAATTTCTCCTAATTTCCAACACGAACCTCCCCTGACACAACTTGAGGCTATTCCCCCTAGTCTTATCGTTACTTGTCTGCTAGAAGAGGCCAACCCCCAGGTCCCCACAATTTCCTTTCAGGTAGCTGCAGAGAGCATTAAGGTCTCCCCTGAGCCTCCTCTTCTCCAGACTATACAACCCCAGTTCATTAGCTGCTCCTCAGGAGACTTGCTTTCCAGGCCCTTTACCAGCTTTGTAGCCCTTCTCTGGACACGCTCCAGTACCTCGATGTCTTTCTAGTAGTGAGGAGCCCAAAACTCTACACAGTACTTGAGGTGCAGCCTCACCAGAGCACATATGTCCAGGTCCCTGTGCAGGGCCTTCCTATCCTCCAGCTGATCAACACTTCCCCCCTACTTGGTGTTTGCAAACTTGCTGAGAGTGAACTCATTTTCCTCATCCAAATCATCAAAAAAATATTGAAGAGGATGCGACCCAACACCAATCCCTGGGGAACACCACTGATGACCAATTGCCAGCTGGATTTCACTCCATTCACCACCAATCTCTCTGGGCCCAGCCATCCAGCCAGTTTTTCACCCAGCACAGAGTATACCCACCCAAGTTGTGGGCTGCCAGCTTCACCAGGAGAATATTGTGGGAGACTGCTTCAAAGGCGTTACTGAAATCTAGGTAGACTGTGTGAACAGCCTTACCCTTATCCACCAAGTGGTTTACCTGACCATAGGAGATGAGGTAGGTCAGGCAGTACTTGCCTTTCATGAACCCATGCTGGCTGGGCTGAACCTATTTCTCACAAGAAAGGGTATGAAGGGAATGTTACTGACAGGAAAGAAAATAGTTTTCTAACTTCCTGTCTGTAGCATTTTTTTTTTTTCATTTATTTTTCGTATTAAGTTTATTTATAACATTGCTATGGACACTTAATTTGTGTTGCATTTAATATAAAAATACAATTGTTGTCATTACATGTATTATTATTATCATTTATTGTTATCGTTGTTGTCACAGTGAGCCTAATTATGCTAAATACTCCACCTGTACTCTGCTTTCTGTAATCCAGAAGCCAATCTGATTTAACTTGACTTGTGACCTCTGCCACATACCTTGGAACTGAAAAAGCAAAGGTGATGGATAGCCAACAGCCATGGAATAAGTATGCACAAGCAAAACTCTCTACTGACTCACAGAGCAGTCAGAAAAAATCTTCCCTGATGTCTATTTGGAATGGATGCCAGATTGCCTTTCAGTTATTCTGTAAATGTAGACCAATAAGTGGATACTTTTCTCCCATATTATGCTGGGATTTTTAATTACAAGGCTTTATATATATATATATATATATATATATATATATATATACAGATCACACAACAAATTACAGGGCAAATGTAAAATACAATGAATATATTTTCTTTTACCAAATCTTATTATTTGTATCTATTTTTTATACTTACATTCCTATGGGAAAGAGAAAGAGAGGAAAATGTTCTATGTTTTGGAGTATAAGGGCCTATTAAAAAAAAAAAAAAAAAAGGAGGGTTTTTCAAAGGAAGAGGGATAATCTCACATATTTCTTTCTTTACTTTGCTTTAACCAGGGGAGAAAAGGGAGAACTTTGCAAGTGTAGCTAAGAAACTTTACAAGTGGAGCTAAGGATCTCCCTGAAAACTAATCTGGCCTCCACAGAGGCTTGCCTCCCTATCACTTGCCAGTCATTTCTACTTCCCTTCCCTTGCACAATCTAATATTCTCTGTCATGGTAGAGTGAGGCCTCCAGGACACTGATAAAAACCAGATAACTAGATTGTGATCTGTGATCTTACAGAAGGAGAGGATTGATGATTATCATATTTTTATTACATTATCCTACATTTCTTACCTCATATTTCTTATAGCCAATATTGACATCTCTACTACTCTCATTAAACTAAATCTTTAAAAGAAAACTGTTGTCCTGGCTTTCAATTCCCCAGGTAAATTTTTTCTGACTGAATACTTTTCATAGTAAAAAGTACCTTCATGAATTAACTTTGCTTTAGTTTTTAACCCTTTCAGTTTGTGTTATTGACTTGCATTATCAGTGGTTTTTTTTTGTTTGTTTGTTTGTTTTTACAAAACAGAACACCTGTTTAAATGTATTTAGCTTCTAATCTTGTGATTCTGTCTTTACATCACCTGAAAATAAGGGATAACATTTAAAGATGGAGCTCAGTTTTCCCAGAACATATGATGCTTCCTGAGTCAGATGACCATGTGTAGAAATAAATGGAAGCACGAGAGAGGGGGTGAACTGATTATTTTATGGATTTTGGTCTCACACTTTGGAAAAATGAAAAGGGCAGGAGAGCATTAACTGTGATAGCATAACTGAGCATGTTGCAGATAAGCAGAGGTGGTGAAAGCAGCTGTTGTAGTTTAATCCCAGCAGGCAGCTGAGCACCACACAGCTGCTCTCTCACTCTCCCCAGGTGAGATTGAATAGAAAATCAGAAAGATAAGAGCGTGAGAACTTTAAGATAAGGATAGTTTACTAGGTAAAGCAAAAATCACATATGCAAGCAAAACAAAACAAGAAGTCATTTCACTTCTTACCATTGGCAGGCAGGTGTTCAAATACTTCCAGAAAAGCAGCACTCTTCACATGTAACAGTTTATTAAGAAGACAAATGCCATTGCTAATGATGTGCCCCATTTTCTCCTTCTTTACCCCTTCTTTTATTGCTGAGCATGACATCAATGGAATATCCCTTTGGCCAGTCTGGGCCAGCTGTCCTGGATGTGTCCCCTCCTTGTGCACCCCCAGCCTCCTCTCTGGCAGGGCAGCATGAGAAGTGGAAAAATCTTGGGCTCTGTGTAAGCACTGTTGTGCAACAACTAAAAACATCAGTGTGTTATCAACTATTTTCATCAAAAATGAAAAACACGGCATTGTGTTAGCCTCTATGAGGAAAATTAACTCTGTCCAAACCAAAACCATGACAACAGACTTTAGCCATCTTGCAGTCACACCTAATAGGAGCTTATTCTATACTGACTAGAGGGCTTAGGTAAGAAAAATGGGTGAGACAAAAGTAACTAAGTAAAAGGAAAAAGCAGAGGTTACATTTTAGAGCCACTGGGTCATCGACATATGTCTATTTTATACCATCTGACAATGTCGGCTGAAAGACAGAGATACGTGGATAGCTTTTGTTTGACTGTAAAAGCCTCTTGGTAATTGCTGATCTTTTTACATTGTTATTTTAAAAGGCTTAAATGATATACAGGACAGGAAAGGACAAAATATAACACTGAAAGCCCATCAGACCCTTGTCTAATTTATCTATCTATTTATCCATCTTCTTAATATATCCTTTTCTAGCTTCTTACAGCTTCATAAGTGATTTAATATTTCCTCTGTTTTGATGCATATAACCTTACTTGGATAATTTCCAATAGCCTTTGACAAAATTCCAGTTTTATTTATTAGAGAAAAGTGTTCCAGCATGCACATTACTGAAAATTAATTACATCTAAATTCTCTTTTGCTCACTATCTGAAAACATACATACATGCAGCAATTCTTAAAACAGAACAAAACAACAACAACAAAAGAACACAGTTGGCTCATCCACGCTTCTAAAGGAGGAATGGCTTAGGTTCTTCTGAGATCAAGAAAAGCAGTAGTCAATTGGATATATTATTGCAGCTCTTCAAATGATTTTTTAAGTGTTTACAAATCCCAGTATATAATAAAGAGTTTGGATTATTTTGAATGAATAAGACTATAAATGGGAGCAACAGAGGAAGGTCCTTCTACTGCAAAAGAAATGGTGTCCACATGCCAGACTTGCTTTTCTGAGGCTGAAACCCAGATGGAGAGGCCACAACCTCCCCGGTCAGATGCTTACAAACAAAAAGACTTCCTGGGGATAGCAGGAGCTTCCCAGACCCTCATATACAGGGAACTCCAGTCTCTGGAAGTTCCTGTAGTTCTTGAACGCGGACGCAGGTGTCATGTGTGCAAGTGTACGCAGCTGGATGAACATCTCAAACAGACAGCTGTGTAGAAAGAGGACCTCATCAGGTAATGTGGCATCCAGGAATCTGGGAGGGAGGTTGACAAATGGTATTATACACAGCAACATAGCAACAGCCCCACCTTATTATACATAGCAACAGCCCCACCTTAAGTCCTGCTAAGGAGGAAAGTAAACAATGTTGCAGTCCTGAATAAACACATTTGAAAGTCTCACATAATAGGGGAGACTTGGCCTTTGTCTCTTAGAGCAGGTGCAAAAACCTCCCCCTTGCCCCTGAAGTGCCCTAGCAATGCTTTAAAGTTTGAGGGAGGAGATTCTGTGATTAATGGTAAAGACCTCTGAAACGATAACTGTACAACATTGGCTCAGTCTACCACCTGCATCAAAACCACTGACATAAAAAAAGGCACAAAGGATATTAGTCATTGGAGGCTCCTCTCTGAGAGGCACTGAGGCTCCCGTTTGATGTCTGGCTAATCTGTCCAGAGACGCTTGCTGCCTGCCTGGGGCCCATATTTATGACATTCCAAAGAGGCTACCAAGTCTGGTAGGTCCCAAAGACTACCACACTTGCCTACTTTTTCATGTAGGGTCAAAAAGTACTGCAACTAGGAGGCTCCAAAGTATCAAAAGAGACTATATGTCCCTTTGAAAGGTGTTGAAGGGATCAGAAACACATGTACTGTTCTCCCCTCTTCTCCCATTTGGTGACTGTGACACAAGAAAAAGGAAAAAGTAAATGATTGGCTGTGAGGCCTTGCTCAAGGTTTCAGGTTCTATGATCTTGAACACACTTTTGAGAGACCAGACATGCCAGGCATGCTGACACTGAATGGGGTGTTGCTGACAAGGTGGGGCAAGAGTGTTCTGGGCAGTGTGCTGACTGCATTTATCAGCAGGACTTTAAAATAGATGTAGTGGGGGTAGGGGATGCATCCCTGAGTGAAGAAAGCAAACCTGAGAACACTATCACTCTAAGAAACAACAGGAAAATATTTGTGAACTGTCCAAGAGCAATCAGGAAATGTTCTTCTGAAAATGTGATGAAACAAATAGCCCAGCTGAAGTGCTTCTGCAGCAATGCATGCAGCATGGGAAACAAGCAGGAGGAATTGGAGACCATGGTGCAAATACAAAACTATGACATGGTTGCCATCATGGAAATGTGGTAAGACAAATTACATAACTGGAATACTGGAAACAAGGGCTACAAGCTTTTCAGAAGAGACAGACAGGGAAGGAGGGACAGGGGTGTTGCCCTCTATGTCAAAAAAAATGGCTTGATTGCAAAGAGATGACTGAGAAAGTAACAGACAGGTTGAGAGTCTGTGGGTAAAAGTTAGAGGACCAGACCAATAAAGGATACCATGTGGTCAGGGTCTAATACAGGCTGCCTGATCAAGGGGAGCCTGATGCCGAGGTTCAACTACGACAGCTACTTCAACTACAAGAAGCAGCACACTCACATGCTCTCATCATGCTGGGGGACTTTGCCTACTAAGATGACTGCTGAAAAAGCTACAGATCAAGCTGTAAGCAATCAGGAGACTCTTAGAGTGTGTTGAGGATTACTTCCAAGTCTGGGTATTTGACAAACCAGAGGAGAAGCGTTGCTGAACCTGATGCTCACCAATGTGTGTGAACTCATTAAAGAGGTTAGGACTGGAGGCAGTCGGGCTACAGTGACCATGCCCTGGTTGAGTTTGTGATCTCGAGGAGTATGGACTTGATTAAGAGCAGAGTCAGGACACTGAACTTCAAGCTATTTAAAGACCTAGTGGATGAGATCCCCTAGAACACTGTCCTCAGAGACAACGGAGCTGAACAGAGTTGTCAAATCTTTAAGGACATTTTCCTTAGAGAACAAGAACTCTCCATCCCCATGTGTAAGAAAGAGAACAGGGAGGACAGGCAACCAGGATGGTTGAGCAAGGTCCTGTTGGTCAACCTGAGACACAAAAATTAAAATGCACAGACATTGGAAGCAGGGTCATGTGGTCTGGGAAGGGTACAGATGTGCAGGGATGGGATCTGGAAAGCCAAGGCACAGATGGAAGGCAAGGGATACCAATAGTAACAAGAAGGGATTCTATCTACAGTTATATTGCTCAGAAAAGGAAGGCCAAGGAGAATGCAACCCCTCTGATGGATGAGAAGGGTGAACTGGTAACAACTGACATGGAGAAGAATGAGGTACTCAGCAAAGCCTTTGCCTCAATCGTTACTACCAGTCAGGCTTACCATGTCTCTCATTTTACTGAACACAGAAGTGGTCTGGGGAAGCAAAGAACCTCCCACTGCAAGCAAAGAGTAGGTTCGAGATCACCTGATGAAACAAAACACGTACAAATCTATGAGGCTCGATGACATGCATCCCAGGGTCCTGAAGGCTGATGTAGTTGCCAAGACCCTCTCCATCATATTGGAAAAGTTCTGGCAGTCAGGCGAACTCCTTGTTGACTGGCAAAAGAGAACCATCACTTCCATTTTTAAAAAAGGTAGAAAGGATAACCCAGTGAACTACAGACTGGTGACCCTCACCTCTGTGCCTCGGATGATCATGGAACAGATCCTCCTGGAGACAATGTCAAATCACATGCAAGACAAAGAGGAGATCCAAGAGATCCAGCATGGCTTCACCAAGGGTAAATAGTGCCCGACCAATCTTGTGGCATTCTAAGATAGAGTGACTGCATCAGTTGACAAGAGAAGACTAATCTACGTCATCTACCTGGATTTCTGCAAGGCTTTTACACTGTTCCACATGACATACTGATCTCCAAATTGGAGAGATATGGACTTGATGGGTGGACCATTCAATGGATAAGGAATTGGCTTGAAGGTCGTGCTAAGAGTGGTGGTCAGTGGCTCTATGTCCAGGTGGAGGCTGGTGACATGTGTTGTTTCTCAAGGATCTGTTCTGGGATTGGTGCTGCTTAAAATCATTATCAATGACTTTGTGGGTTCAAGTGCACCCTCAGCAAGTTTGCAGATGACATCAACCTGAGTGGTGCAGATGATACAAAAGAATGAAGGGATGCTATCCAAAACCTGGACAAGCTGGAGAAGTGGGTCCATGTGAACCACATGAGGTTCAATAAGTCCAAGTGCAAGGTGCTGCACCTGGGCCAGGGCAATCCCAGACACAAGTAAAGACTGATAGAAGAATCATTGAGAGCAGCCCTGCAGAGAAGGACTTAGGGGTTCTGGTGGATGAAAAGATTGACATAAGCCATCAGTACATGTTTGCAGCCCAGAAGGCCAACTGCATCCTGGGTTGTATCAAGAGAGTTGTGATCATCAGGTGGGGGGAGGTGATTGTCCCCCTCTACTCTGGCCTTTTGAGGCACAATTTGGAGTACTGCATCCAGGTCTGGGGCTCCCAGCACAAGAAGGATATGGATCTGTTAGAACAGGTCCAGAGGATGACCATGAAGATGATTGGAGGGCCCAAACACCTCTCTTACGAAAAAAAGCTGAGAGATCTGGGGGTGTTGAGCCAGAAGAAGAGAATGTTCCAGGGTGACATTATTGTGACTTTTCAGTACTCAAAGGAGACTTATAAAAAAGATGGAGATCAACTTTTTACTTGGACAGACTATGTCAGGATAAGGGGGGATGACTTTAAACTAAAAGAGGGAAGATTTATATTAGATGTTAGGAGGAAATGTTTTACTCGGAGGATGGTGAGACATTGGTCCAGATTGCCCAGAAAAATTGTTGATGCCCCATTCCTGGAAGTGTTCAAGACCCTGGGCAACCAGATTTAATGGGTGGCATCCCTACCCAAGGTAGGGGAGTTGGAATTAGATGATCTTTAAAGTCCCTTCCAACCCAAGTCATTCTATGATGCTATGAAATCAATCAGAGGAGAGAAGTTGTTTGCTTGTTTCTTCTGGAACTGCTATTAGGCTAGATTTAGTTAGGAATCACATCAAGAGGGTGAGAGGATGAGAGGAATCCTGATGACAAACATTGGATTTGGAAGACAACAATATTAAAAGAGTAGGAGTGAAGTTTCAGAGGCCCATGATATGGTGGTTTTACTTGTGTGGGCAGACAAGCTCCACCTCTGCAGCTCTCTCACTCCCCATCCGTAAAGGGAGTAAAGAGAAAATATGATATGATACAAAGGGCTCAAGGGTTGAGATAAGGATGGGGAGACATTTCTATACAATTATCGAGACAGACAAAACAGACTCAGAGTAGGGAAGTAGTAAGACTTATTGCCTATTACTATCAAAACAGGAAAGTGAGAAACAAAAAAAGAAAAAAAAAANAATAATGAAGAAAAAAAAAAAAAAGGAGGTTCTCTGAGAAACTTGCTGCTCCAATTTCCAGTGGGCAGTCCTCCAAACAGTAATGAAGATTCTGACCAGGATTAGAGGGTCCCTGCCTGTGGACAGGGGGAGGAAAGGGTCAATCAGCTTTAGTAGACTATGTGGATTCGATGTCCTGGCACATCAGACTCACAGAAGTACAAGGTTTAGTAGACAACGGTGCACAGTGTACTGTAATGCCATCAAGATATAAAGGGCCAGAACCCATCTGTATTTCTGGGGTGACAGGTTGGTTCTAGCTGTTAACTGTATTGGAGGCTTAAGTGAATCTAACTGGGAATGAGTGGTAAAAGCACTGTACTGTGACTGGCCCGGTAGAATATCTCAGGAGAGGATATTTCAAGGACCCAAAAAGGTACCAGTGAGCTTTCAGCATAGCTGCGAGACAGAAGACATTAAACAGTTGTCTACCTTACCAGGTCTCTTGGAGGACCCTTCTGTTGTGGGGTGACATAGCAGAGGAAGTTTTTGAGAAAGGGAAGAAAATAGTCCAAATCGTTCTGAACACTGGTTTTGTCATTAAAAAAAAAAAAAAAAAAAAAAGCCCATGGACCTTCCCAAGTGATCCATTCTTTTTAGGAATAAAATAACAAGATGGATGTTTTCAAATCCCAATGGATGTGACAAACAAAATAACAACTATGTCTCCACCAACTAGCAAGAAAAGCAACACAATTAGCTTAGCTGCCTGATGGTTTAAACCAAATCAGAATATAACCAGAGTATAAGTAAAGAAAGAGAAAGTGGGGTATGTCTGCAAAAATAGTGGATAGTGTGTGCTTTTCTATTGTGTTCCTGGAATGAGGAGTACTGGTAAAAGTGACTGCATTTTCTGTGTCTATCTACACAGTGAAAACAAGAATGTAAACCTGAGCGTGATCCTGCATTCAATTATTACTTAGTTATTTTGAAATCTCACATGCTTATTTATGTTTTTCATATGGGGCATACCTTCCTCTATTTGTTCCCTTTAGTTTTTCTTTGCATAAATTGAGTTTTATTGGAATGTTATTTACTTTATTCACAGAACTGACTTTTGCAGTTGGAAAACGTGGAAGCTTATTTATTTATGTTCTTTATGTTCTTTATGTTTTTTCTTGTAAATTGTCCTACATTATCATCTACTCTTTCATATGTGAAACAGTATTCAATGTTGTGGACATAAGATCCACTTAGAAAAACTATTGTAAAGGGAAAATAGCGAAACAAAACAAAACAAAACAAAAACTTACTCTAAATAACACTTGCTATCATCTATTATATGTGTAAATATACACTTCATACTTCCTACTATGAGCAGCAAAAGACTGTCCTCAGAGCTGTCCTCATTGTGCACATTTTAACTGAATAAACTGTTGCTGATCTTGATTACTGGTGTTCCAGTCCTCCTAATACTTAATCACACATGTTGACCATATGCTAGACAATGTTGCAATTCAAGAAAGTCAACATTCATATTTTCTGTACTTCCTCAACTACTTAAGCTAATATATTCTCTCCTTCTGTTGCAGGAAATCATAGACATGATAACAGAGTGACACTGGAGATATTTGCTAATTTTTTTCAATGACTGACAAAGGCTGAGACTTTTTAAATACTGTTAATTGGTAGGGATCAACTAAATCATCTGAGCAGTTCTGAAAATATCAACCAGAATTCCTGCATTTTGCCTTTAACACAAAACTGAACTTCCCATTGCACCTCCTACATCTTGTGCAGCTACCCTACTGCAGAACTGCAAGAGTCTTAGGAAGTTTTTCTGATCTATAACATGCTCTTAGCTAACCATCAAGCAAACTAACTTGTGACCAGACACATAACATGCCATTGCAGCAGCTCTTTTTGTTTTTCTTATCCACAAAATCTTTATCATCCGTAGGTCTCAGCCTTACTGCACCAGCCTGATAGCATGGATGATCTCAGAAATTCTAGTCTCAGAAGGAACATGCAGTAGTGTGCATGTAATGATAAGAGAATGGGAGAAATTCACTGTTACCTGTCAAGGAGAATTTCCACCATCGGCATTAACCATGTAATATAGTGGCGGTGGAGTGCAATGAATGTGGAGAGAAGGGAGAGCAATCAGCAAGCCTTCATTCACTGAGATGGAAGAGCTTGTCAAAGACACAAACAACTAATCAGTTGCCAGTACTGATTGATGTTCCAGCCTGCATTCAAATCTATCATCGTGACCAAGTATTGCCTATCGTTTACCCAGTGGATAGATAAACTAGAAGTAATATATGACATCTAAGCAAATAGATCATTAATTCTGCTTAATATGTTGGGGCTAAAGTTTAAATCTTTTTCTAAACAGCAATCTTTCCCTTCAGGGAAGAAAAAAATAAATAAAGAAAAGCAACAACAAAAACAGCAACGATCTACAGTGGTTCACTAGGCAAATAGTTTACTATTATTATTATTGTTTTTGTTATTATTATTGTTTGTTTGTTTACAAGTTACAAATTAGCTGCATTGGATATTTTTTTTTTTTTCAGTCTATACAGAACAATTTTCACTGAGTATTAAATCTCTCAGGAAATGTATTAACTTGTTAATTAATGTGGTTAAAGAGGATAAAAAATTATATGCTAGAAAAAGCAGAGGACT
The DNA here is from genome assembly GCA_018104995.1 of Cairina moschata. Lineage (NCBI taxonomy): Eukaryota > Metazoa > Chordata > Aves > Anseriformes > Anatidae > Cairina > Cairina moschata. Next base: position 231,831 of record CM030756.1, on the reverse strand, counting down.
GCTGTTCTCCATTTTCTTTTATGCTTACATTTTCTTCCATTCTAGAGTGTTTCCACACTCAGCCCTCTGTAGATTTACCCTTGACTTTTTATTCTTTACTATTACCCTTGACTTAGGGTTCTTTTTTCTGATCATGATATTAAAATTTTAAATGCAGACATAGAGTTAATTAGATTTTATTATTGCTTGACTTCTTCTTAATTGCAGGGCATAGCATGCAATGATTAAAAAGTGCCCTGCAGGGCATTTAAATTCCACATTTTGCACCAATCAGCATCAAAGGCAGTGGATTTTGGCACATGCTTTTGCAAAGCATTAGTTCAGGTCATAATTATGGGAAATATAAAGATCTTCATTGAGGTAAATTTGAACTGGCTTAGGACTGGACAGGAGGAATTAAGTAGTCTGCAGTCCAAACTGAGGCTTGATTTCTTATTTCAGTCAGCCATCAGTCACAGAAAGATGCAGGAGTTAGTAATTAAGAAGTATTTTCAGAATTTTCTACTTCTGCTGTAACAAAACAGAAACCACAGTTTCTGAATTGGAAACACACAGGGATATGATTCCTAGTTTTCTGCAGTTTATTAAAATATGTTCTGGTTTGTTTCAAATACTGCCATTAGCCTCTCATCAGTAAGATACTGTTAATAAATCATTAATGGTTTCATTTATGATTTGCATCTTATGGGATCATAAATAATTAATAACAGGCAAATACAATAAGCATAAATATTTATAGATTCCACTTTGCTTAATATACTTAATTTTTAAGATTTTAAGAGATCAAGTGTACTATTAATGTCTTTGAATAAAGTACATGTCTACTAAATCTATTAACTAAGTACTATGTTTAATGATGTTAAGGCTGAGAAAGAATTTCTTTCTTTCTTTCTTTCTTTCTTTCTTTCTTTCTTTCTTTCTTTCTTTCTTTCTTTCTTTCTTTCTTTCTTTCTTTCTTTCTTTCTTTCTCTCTTTCTTTTGTTCATTCTTTCGTTCATCCGTTCTCTCATTCTTTCATTCTTTCGTTCTCTTGTTCTCTCGTTCTTTCATTCTTTCATTCTCTCTCTCTTTTTCTCTTCCTCTTTCTCTCTTTCTCTTTCTCTCTCTTTCTTTCTTTTTCCCCCTTTCTCTCTTTCTTTTTTCCCTGTTTTCTTGTTGTTGTTGTTTTTTGTTTTCTGAAAATAAAGTGCCTTTCTGTGCAATTTCTAAATCATCTTAAAACCTGAACCTAAATATTTAAGGGTGGGTGTAAAAGCAGCAAATTGTTCAGCTATGTAAATGTTCTCAAACACAGGGTGTCAATCAAGTAAAATCTTGAATTACAATTTAAACAAGTTCTAAATCTCTTGAGAATCATGGATGAAGCTCAACTTAAAATCTGTAAAAAAAATAATCCTTTAGGAAATTATTTCTTAGAATTCTCTCAAATCCTGAGAGTAACCTGCAGTCATGGTGCAGTACTGGAAAGCATTCTGTTCTCTCTGAATGGTTACCTTTGGTTACCTTTGTCTCAGTGATCTATTTACTTGGAAGCTGTAAATTTCTTTACTAACAATTCATAACAATTACATATCAACTGCAAAGTCAATAAGAATGTTTTATGAAAGAACTGTGGGTAGTTAGGGTCTGGCGGCCGGAAGATGTCATGCTGTACGGAAAGGTGGAGCCCCTCCCTTGATGGGCAGTAGCGTGTGGCCTGTGATGTAAGCAAGCGGAAGTGACATTATGGGCCTAGCCTATATAACACCATGTGACGCAACAATAAANTGGTTCACTGTTTTTTTTTGAATGTAGAGCATTTTCTTTTATGGGAATCATAGAAATGAAGGAGTAGCTCTAAGAATAAAAGATCACAAAACAAAAACAAAAACAAAACAAACAAACAAACAAAAAAAAAAATCACAACAACACACTCTTGTAGACTATAGGGTGTGTTACACACAGGACAGCATACTCTTGCATATAATTCTCTGCTTTCAGAGATTATGGCTGTAAAGCAGAGTGCTAACACCAGTTTCTTTCCACTTTGTGACAATAGCTCATCATTACTCAAAAAAGCAGTGCCACTTCCTTCTGTAATGAGCTGTTAGTAAGAATGGTTCACAACATAGCAGTGTTACCTAAATTTGAAATTCACAATTTTTATTCTGTATAGCTTCTGAAGAAGGTTGTATGGGGACACATGAAAGAGTTTGTGAACTTGCTGATCGTTTACAATATATTTAAAACCGTCTAACACACAGAAGCAGTAAAAACAAGGTTAACATTATGCAAAAAATAGACCTATAAAAGAAAGATTTTATGGCCAACAACATTAAAAAGGTGTTTATTATTATTATTGTTGTTTTGTTGTTTTTTTGTTGTTTTTGTTATTATTTATTTATTAACCTTTGAAACACTGCAAACTTTTCAAGAACAAAAGTCTATCTCACCAAAATAAAAAATATGTATGTGAGTTATTAGGACTGAAAATGCAAAAACAGCTCTCATTTTAAAAATTCTATTATATATATATATACATATATATATATATATATATATATATATGAAATAAAGGGCATTTCCCCATTGAATCTTCCAGATTTTTGGAAACATTTGAGTGTTTTTATCTCAAATTTGACTAGCACATGACTGATGCCTTCATACCAAGATATTTATATCATAATTCATATGTAATTAAACTGTTGATGTAATAAAACTTTGTAAGGTCTCTGGAAATTTATTGAGCTTAAACTAAAATAAGTTCAGTTAGTATTATTCAAAATGAGGATAGATGTCAGATGATATCCTCATAGACTTGCAGTCTATGCAAGTGTGGATACACACTCTTTCTCCTGAGGAAAATATTTATTTTTAAGCTGTCTTAGCTTACAACTGTTTATTAAATCATAGAATGGCTTGTATTAGATGGCATCTTAAAGATCATCCAACTCCAACCCCCCTGCCATGTTGAGGGATTTTTGAAACAGCAAAGATCCCATGGCTTACTGCAGCTGAGCAAACCAAGCTACCAGGATGACTATGAGAAGTTCCCATGACAGTGTTCCCACATCGCCCAATTGAGGGATTTAGAAAAATATTGTTGCCAGCAGCTGGCTTCAAGGACAAGGTCTACGTGACTGCTAATAACAAGGGGGTTGTTTTCTTGCAGGTGGGGTTGTTTTCTTGCAGTTTTTTGTCTGAGTGCTTTTGACCAATAATCTTGTGTGAGACACTATCCGTCCTTGTTAAGTTTACTATAAAAGTCAGGCTATTTGGGTAATAAAATAGAGCATGATCTGACCATCCTGGTGTCTGTCATGTTTTTGGCCATTCTTCCTGCAACACTGCCATAGGGAGGGATGCCACCCACTACATCAGGTTCCCCAGGGCACCACTTAGCCTGGCTGGCCTTGAACACCTCCAGGGCTGGGACATCCACAACTTCTATGAGCAACCTGTTTCAGTGCCTCACTACTCTCTGAATGAAGGATTTCCTCCTAAAATCTAATATAAATCTCCTCTCTTTTAGTTAAAGACCATTCTCCCTTTTCCTGTCATTATTTGCCTGAGTAAAAAGTCACTCTTCATCTTTTTTATAAGTGCCCTTTAAGTACTGAAAGGCTGTAATGAGGTCGCCCTGGAGTGTTCTCTTCTCCAGGTTGAGTATCCCCAGCTCTCTCTGTTTTTCTTCACAAGAGAGGTGCTCCATCCTTCTGATCATCTTTGTAGCCCTCCAGTGCAGTCCCTCTAAGAGGTCGAAATCTTTATTGTGCTGGAGACCTCATTGGATGCAGTACTCCAAGTGTGGTCTCACAAGGACAGAGTAGAGGCTAATTCCTCTGTCCATAATATGGTCCCCCTTCAAATACGTATCTTTTCAATTTAGAGATTAGGATGTGATATGGGACCATGTCAAAGAAACTTAGAAGCCTAACTAGATGACAGCAGTCAGTCTTCCTTTGTAGACTGATGCAGTCACTACAGCATAGAAGGCCACCAGATTGGTCAGGCATTATTCGTCTTTAGAGATGACATGATGATTTTATTCTTGTCAAAGAATAAACAACTTGAAAATTACATTCCAGTGCTTGACCAGTAAATAAGAAATGAATAATGGAATACGACATAGAATAGAACCATAGAATTATTTAGGTTGGATAAGACCTCTATGATCTTCAAGTTAACTTAGCACTTCCAAGTCTGTCATTAAACCATGCCCCTAATCATTGCAACCTCCCCATTTTATTTATTTATTTATTTATTTATTTATTTATTATTTAATACCTCCAGGGATGGTGACTCACCCACTTCCTCAGGCAGCCTGTTCCAATTCCTTCACAACACTTTCGGTGAGGAAATTTTTCCCAATACCCAACCTTCACTTCCCCTGGTGCAAACTGAGGCCATTATCCTATCCAATCTGTTCCAATTCATTCGCAACCCTTTCAGTGAAGAATTTTTTCCTAATATACAACCTAATCCTCTCATGGCAGAACTTAAGGCTATTCCCTCTTGTCTTTGCACTTGGTGCTTTGGAGAAGAGATTTTTTTTTTTTTCTTTTCTCTCTGAAGATCATTCATTAGGTAGCAGTGATTTGCAAGATTGATTATACATTGTTTTTTAGCATTCAGTTTTTACAAAAATACCTGAGCTCATATGATGTTTACATTTTTGTACTTTCTGGTGTCGTCCCTCCCCCCCTGCCCCTGACTTCTTTGTTGTGGCAGTATAATATTACCAGTTTCTGTTTGGGAAATTGAAATCTCCTATAGAATCATTTAGGTTTCATAAGTCCTCTAAGATCTTCAAGTCCAACTGTTAACCTAGCATTGCCAAGTCTGTCATTAAACCATGTCCCTAATAATCACAACTACACATTTTTTAAATACCTCCAGGAATGGTGACTCAACCACTTCCTTGGCAGCCTGTTTTAATTCCTTCACAACACTTTCAGTGAGGAAATTATTCCCAATACTCAACCTTCACCTTCCCTGGTGCAGCTTGAGGCCATTGTCCTATCACATGCTGCTTGAGAGAAGAGAATGAGCCCCATCTTGTCACAACCTCCTCTGACGTAGTTGTAGGGAGTGATAAGGTCTCCTCTGAGACTCTTTTTCTCTAGGCTAAATAACCCCAGTTCCCTCAAATTATTTGTGATATATGGCATAATAATTTGTGTCAATAAGATAGTTGATATTAATAATGAAGGGGGAAATGTGGGAGTGTGGCCATGGGGGTTGGCAAGCCCCATGGTTGAGACAACATTTGACTCTTAACGATGAGGCCATTCAGGAATGTAAAAGAGTTTACAGGGAGCAAAGAAAGGTGATTCAGGAGACTCCATGCAGTCTCAGAGTTGCTTGTTCTCCAGCCATTAAGGCATGGAAGTTGCTGGATGTTTGTTGTTGCTGTTATATGCAAAGTTGTTCGACCAATGAAAAGTTGTTTTTGAAAAGGACTGCTGTGGGGAAAAGGGTATAAGATGGGAGCCTGTCCTCAAGAAAAATAAATAAATAAATAAATAAATAAATAAATAAATAAAAATAAATAAATAAATAAAGGCAACATGATGAAGCTATGTCATCAATAAAGAAGTAAAAAAAAAAAAAAAAGGAGTGAAAGGAGTGAATAGGGACAAGCTAGCAGAATGGAGACCAGGATGGGAACAGGGACATTGATTGCCTCATGAAGATAGGTTCAGCCAAACTCAGCAAACTGCTCAAAGAAGCTTGTACTGAAGGTCGATGGAAATCGGCACACCAGAGCTGGAAAGAAGCTAAAGCTCAGAGAAGCGGACCTGAGCACACAACTGCCTCTCGCTGGTAAGCAGCTGCATATTATGGAGAATCATACGTCCTTTGAAACAAAGACTGTCCTGGTAACCTTACAGCTTATTCCCTTTATTAACAATCAGACAGTTTATGAGCCTGAAATATGGGACCAAACTGAGGTCAAGGTGTGGGACTCTGCAACTAAAAATGACAAGGTTGCAGTGGGATTACTGAGCACCTGGCGAGCACTCTCTGAGGCCTTAAAGAGCCATGTGGGACCACAGTCAGAAGCACGTGGTTTGCCAGATAGTGAGGGAGCTGTGGGCTCATCCACCTATCCTTCTGCTACACCATTGCCCACCTCCACCTCTACTGCCATCGCAGGCCTTTGCTGTTACGCCCCTTGGTGACCTGGACGTGCCTTTTGACCCAGGCCCTATTGGCCTTGAAAAGGAGATGGATGTGTTTCCCTTAGATCCCAGAAGAATAGGATATATAAGGCCCAAAGGCCGAGTTGCTTAACAACTTAAAGTGAGACATATTGTTCCCATGACTAGCCCTTGAATTCTTCAGTGTTTGTAATCAAGAAAAGGAATGGAAAATGGAGGCTGTTATAAGTCATAGAGGATATGGGAGCACTTAACCAGGCCAACTATGCTCCCCCAGTCATGGACATTAATAGTAGTAGACTTAAAGGATTGTTTGTTACCTTTTCTGATTGTACATATGTATATGTGTAGTATGTAAATCAATGTTCTGTATATTTAGAAAGTTTGATGTTCATGTGTGCATGTTGGTAGAGCATAGATTCCTTGTGTACTCAGTGCTGTTTACTTGCCTTTTATAAATATTACTAAATGCAGATTGAGTTGACAACTTTATTTATAACATTATAGTTTAACATGATGTTATATGGTATGGAATATTCTTTTAGTCAGTTTGGGTCAGCTGCCCTGGTTGTGTCCCCTGCCAGCTTTTTGTGTTCCCCTCCTTGCTGGTACAGCAGCATAAGTAGAAGTCTTTGATTTAGTGTAAGCACTGCTGTGAAACAACTAGAATATCAGTGTGTTATCAGCATAAGGTTCATTCTAAATCCAAAACACACCATCATATCAGCTATTATACGGTAACTTACCTCCATCACAGATATAAACAGGACAAGAAATATCTAACCTTTAATGATAATAATTAAACTTTAATGCAGTATTTACATGTGCTTTGTGACTTGACTTAAATGGCTTGTATATGTTATTGTTTGCCTTCATTAAAGCTGTATGTGGAAGTCTCAGAGGTAAACATGCAAATTTTGTTCCTAGATATCAGAGCTAATCTTTTGGGATAAGGAAAGAGAGCCATCCATTTTACTTCAATTATTGTCTCATTCAGTTATTGGTTGGAAAGGAAAAAAGTTCTCATTATCTAAAGAAGAGATAATTTCTACTCCATGCCATCAAGTGTTACTCCTTGTTAGAGGGAAAACAAACAAACAAAACAAAACAAAAACACAAAACAAACAAACAAAAAATATTTGCTCTCCAAAGAATATGTTCTATTCTTGAACACACAACTCATTCACACTGATTGGTTGTCTTTATTTAATTTTCTCTTTGCAAGCTTGTTTACTCCATCAGGACACAATCACAATTGTTAGATATATATCACTGTTATTTCAAATGACTTATCTTTGCATGGCCTCCCTTTTCAATAAATGTAAAATATCACTTATAACTAATAGTTATTGAACTTCTCTGTTTTTCACATTAATGTCTCAGAGATCATAACTTCCATTAAGAATAATTGATTCACTGCCTCTTTAATTACCTTATTATTTTTTTTCTATTTTTTAAACATAATATTTTTGTTCTTTGTGCAATTGCATATCTCTTTCTGATCATAGAACAAATATTTCTCTTCTATGTAATATACGCTGTACTATATACTACTCAATTGCTTTTCCACTCCTTTCTGTATTCTGTATATGTGAGAAACACTCACTTGAGCCAATAACTTAGGCTCAGGCGAGGATCTCAGTGAAGTAGCAATGTGCAATTGCAATGGTGGGTGCCCCAAAAGCAAGAGAGTGCACCTACTAGTTCCAAAACACAGTTTATATCCTTTTTGATGACAAGACCCTCCCCTGTTTCCCCACTGAGTGGGTAATCCAGGTTCACAATCTATCTAATGCTTCAAAAACAATGCATGGCCTTCAGTTGCTGGCCTGCTAAATTTCAAATTTCTTTTGACTTTTTTTTTTACTGCTTTAAGTGGTAATGCTTCCTTGCTTATCTGACTTGGATTAACACCATGATTTTCACCTAATTGTCCTAAGGAGTCTGGTTGTCTGCATTTTACAGGGTCACCTGCTAAACTTTCTTATCACTGTAAGCATATCTCAATACACATTCCTTTCCCCTAAAAAATGTAACTCTGTAAAAACAAAAGTTCAATTCCAACATACAGTACTACTATTGGTGTGTAAAATCAATCCCTTCCTCATGTTCGTCAGAAATGCTTCCTTTGTGTGGCGTAATGACCACATGGACACCAGGGTTCTTTCAGGATCAGTAACTGCTACTTCTTTATTGATGACATAACTTCATCTCTCTCTTATAGAAGGCCTAACTTTATCTCTCATATTGAAGACATAACTTGATTATCTTGTTTCATCCCTTACCAAGAACAGCCTCCCTTCTTATACCCTTCCCCCCACAGCATTACTTTTCCACTAACTAGTCATCGGTCAACAACTTTGCCCGGCAACCGCAAACACCCAGCAACTTCCATGCCTTAATGGCTGGAGAACAAGCAATCCGAGATGGCAAGGCTGCCTGAATCACCCTTCTTTGTTCCCTCTAAACTCTTTACATTTCTGATGGCCTCATCAGTAACAGCCCGATGTTATCACCAACTTGAAGGTTTGTCGACCCCCTTGGTCACACTCCTACATTTTACACTCCCTTTTCTCACTTGTGCTCCATGCTTAAGAGCATATGTGATTATCCAATTATAGCTGACAAATGTAGAACTACATTACCTTTAGTTTTGAAAAGGAACAGAAGTAGCATTTGTTTGTTTGGTGTTTTACTTATTTCAGATAAAATATTTCAATTTAAAAAACTTAGTGGAACAAGGAACTAGAATCATATTTGTAGCTTATTATTTCAAAGATTATGAAATCTCTATCAGAGTAAAATGAAATGCCTTTTAACCATGCCTTTGAATTTTGATTGTTTTGTTTTATATTTTTAAACAAATGGTCTTATACCCAGAAATTCAAAAAAGATGAACAAATTCTTTCAATGTATTAATTTTAATAATTCTTTACTTCAAGCCATGCACTGGTTTTAGTAGTGTCTTTCAAAATATGAAACAAACATCCAAACTAAACAAACAAACAAAAAATGAAATCCTGGTTATTATTGACTAAAATTTATCTCAATAAGACACACAGAGATTTATTTATTTATTTATTTATTTATTTATTTATTTATTTAATTTTAATTCAAGGACACATTCTTTTTCTTTGACTGTAATTTAGTTACATAGTTCTAAACTTGAAACATGTGCCCTGAATAACTGCAGTATATGTTTTCTACTTGTACCATTGACTAGAAAAACTGCTCCATTCATTTAAGTTTTCTGTGTTAAGTAATTGAAGAGTTTTCTACAATAATGATGAAATTGGAAGGTTGAATTTACTGGATAGCATACAATTAGATACACTGGATAGGATTTATTATTATTATTATTATTATTATTATTATTATTATTATTATTATTATTATTATTATTATTATTATTATTATTAAGATTAACTTATATATTTGAGTAATTATGACACTGATGTTTTTTATTCCAAACTGAATTTCTGTATTTTTTGTTTGTTTGTTTTAATTTATTTATTTGTTTATTTATTTATTGAGGAGGGTAATGTAAATAGTTTTCAATTTGAGACATATAAAGAAAGTAATATATATATATATATATATATATATATATATATATATATAATATATATATATTCTTTTAAGGGAACTTTAAAAATAAACCAGTAGTTGTGGTTTTATTTACTGTAATGCTCCAAGACTAAAATCAGAATACAATTCACATAGTGAATGAAAAGATGAAAAGTAGGGAAGCAATTAAAACTACATTGTAAGTGAAAACTTACTGAAATTTTTTTGTGTGTGTGTTTGTGTGGGTGCTGATATCCACTGATATCCACACAGATGTACAGTTATTCATTTAAATGTTTTCTAATTTAGATGATTTTTTTTTTTCTGCATAGAATTCTTATTTGTGTGTGTGTGTGTTTTTCATTTTATTTATGCAATGTGAGATGACTTAGATACCTTTCCTTCTTGCTGACATCTTCTAAAGTTTACAAAGTTCTTAACTCTTGAAGAATAGACATTAAATCTTGAGCAGTTGAAGATGTATTTACCTTATGTTGAGTAGATCAAAAATCAAACTAAAAAGTCATAAAGATCATTAAAAAAAAATGAAATGTATTTTCAATAAGCAAACCATTGGTTTTCCTGGCCAGTCAGAGCCAGCTCAAAGTTTTACTAATGAAATATTGACTGTTGCCAATCCTATGACAGTGGCATCACTTAGATGATGTAAATAAAGCTCAAGGGTCAGACTTACCAATATTGAAACAGGGATGTCACAACCATCGATCTGGAACTCATTAGGGTGCATACTGAACATTACTGTGCAACTGTGCTCATGAGATGGATCACCATTTGCAGAAGGAACATGCAGAACAATTTGACTGTCTTCCTCTGAGAAACGGACATAGTTTTCCAAGAATTGGGGGATTTGTGGGTACACAAATCAAGACTATTATTAAAAATATATTTATCTTGCAGATCTTAGTTGCCTTTGCAGATGCTTTGATGATAACCTGTGAAGCATGACAAGCAAAAAGGTTGCAAATTCAGTCTTCAAAGCTCAAAGCTGCAGAAAAAGCCATTGAAGTATTTGAGGAAAGTTTGCTCCTTTGTTTAATAAATGTTATGACAGTGTTTTTTGGTGGCTTGAGGACTTACAGGAATTCATACTATCAGGTAATTTCTGAAAGCCCAAAGGAAAGTGAGGGTCATTAATTTAATTCTACTGATTAGACAGAAAGACAACGGTCCAAGACCATTCTGAAGAACTAGGGAATATCGAATTGAAAAGGTTGCAAATCAGTTCTCTAAGAAGCCTGTTAGACTCTGTAAATCTTAGTGAAGATTAGCTGAAAGGCAGAGTCCATATGACAGAAGACAAGAATTAACTAGCTGTCTTACCCCACGTCTCTATTGAAAGGGTATAGCAAATTACTTCATATCCCTTTAACTTCTAATTTGGATGAACAGTTTGAAAGAAGTAGCCTTTATATCACCATTGATACAAATCTTACTCTATTAAGAACACTCCTGAGTTTTTGACATTTTCATATTTGTATTGTCATTTATTTTTATTTCTTATGGAGCTCCTAAGAGTCGTTTTTAAACGTATCACGACTCGGGGGGGCGGGGGGGCGGAGGGAGATTGAATGGGCTGCATCTTTGACTAGGGAAAAAGATTAATTCCCAATGGAAAAGAAAACAAAAAAAAGAAGAAGAAGAAGAAAAAAACACACAATTTCTGGTATTCAAGTAAGCTACTCCTACAAGCAAGCTGAATACCAATCACTGTGTTTCATCTTAGAATGTTCAAATCTATTACACTGGAACTGGTACAAAATACTCAATAATTCATTCCTATACAATCCTTATGGTTTTGGAATTTTTTAGTCTTTGACTTAAACTATGGTAGCAAGTTTCATGATGACTAATTGGAACTAATTACTTCTTAGAACAAATTAAACAGGGGGAAATGGGAGGGAGGAAATAATAATAATAAAAAAATTCCTTCTGTAGAATGTGTGAGTGGGTGTATTGTGCCTGAGCAGCTGTGTTGCTAAGTACTTTGAATGCTCCCTGTGATCTCACAATCTTAAAAACTCTGAGAAAAAATACTTGTACATATAATTTCAAACTCACTATTTTGCATGAAGTTGAGGATTACTACATAATAACTTTTATGTTCCATCACTAATTAATTTAATCATCACTATGTGTATATGATTACTGGAATGCAACAATAGTCCCTGTATCTAAAAATAGTGGATAAAATTAATGATGTAGTTGGATGATACCTGAAACATTTTTACAATTAACTTTTTTTTTTTTTTTTTTTTTTTTAAGCTAAAAAAACAATCACAGATTTTAAAGTCCTTTTAACAGACTTCCTATTAAAGTCTTTTATCCTAGTCCTTTTGAAAGTTGCTACTTGCTTTGGTCCTGTAATATATGGAGTGGTAATTCGTGTAGAGAAAATGGTTGATATTAATAAAGAAGGCGGAGATTTGGGAATGTGGCCATGGGGGTTGGACAGCCCCGTGGTTGAGATAACATTAGACTCTTAACAATGAGGCCATCAGGAATGTAAAAGAGTTTAGAGGGAACAAAGAAGGGTGATTCAGGAGACTCCATGTAGTCTCTGGTTTCTTGTTCTCCAGCCATTAAGAAATGGATTTTTCTGCGTATTTGCTGTTGTTACATTCAAAGTTGTTTGACCAATGAAAAGTTGTTTTGAAAAGAACTGCTGTGGAGAGAAGGGTATAAGAGAGGAGCCTGCCCTCAAGATAAACAAGGCAACAAGGTGAAGTTACATCAATAAAGAAGCAGGAAAAAGGAGTGAAGAGGAACAGGCTGGCAGAATGGAGACCAGGATGGGAGCAGGCACATTGATTGCCTCATGAAGATAGGTTCGGCCAGACTCAGCAAACCGTTCAGAGAAGCTCGTACAGAAAGTCACTGGAAATAGGCGCACCAGAGCTGGAGAGAAGCCCGAGCTGAGAGAAGCGGACCTGTGCACACAACTGCTTCTCGCCGGTAAGCAGTTGTGCATTATGGGGAATCATACATCCTTAGAAACAAAGACTGTCCTGGTAAACTTGCAGCTTATCCTCCTTATTAACAATTGGACAGTTTATGAGCCTGAAATATGGGACCAAACTGAGGTCAAGGTGTGGGACTCTGCAACTAAAAATGACAAGGTTGCAGTGGGATTACTGAGCACCTGGTGAGCACTCTCTTAGGCCTTAAAGAGCCATGTGGGACCACAGTCAGAAGCACGTGGTTTGCCAGATAGTGATGGAGCTGCTGGCTCCTTTACTGATCTGACTGCTACTCCATGGGCCCCTCTGCTGCTACAGCCACCGCAGGCCTTTGCTGTTACGTCCCCTGGTGACCTGGGTGTGCCTTTTGACCCAGGTCTATTGGCCTTGAAAAGGAGATGGAGATGCTTTTCTTCGATCCGGGAAGAACGGGATACATAAAGCCTGAAGACTGAGTTGCTTGACAACTTAAAGCAAGACATATTGTTCAAAAGGAATGGAAAGTGGAGACTTATTTGTAATCAAGAAAAGGAGTGGAAAATGGAGACTGCTGAGTCATGGAACTTGGAGGATTGTTTGTTACCTTTCCTGATTGTACATATATATAGGCATACTTGTGTTTAGTATGTTAAGCAATGTTCTGTATATTTAAAATGTTTGATGTTCGTGTGTGCATGTTGGTGGAGTGTAGACTACCCGCACACCCAGCGCTGTTTACTTGCCTTTTATACCTTTTATAGTTTTTATACCTTTTATACCTTTTAGAAATATTTGTTTTATAAATATTACAAAATTCAGATTGAGTTGAGACCTCATTTATAACAGTCCTGATACTGATGGATATATAAGACACCATTCCACTATTGAATGTTCACCTGAATTGAAAGATTCTAAATCAGGCACAGGTGGAAATCTGTTAAACATTATCAAATCTAGGGACTCATTTTTTTAGTGTTCATTGGATAGTTTAAAAATAATCCTGCCTTTCTTGGAAACTAATAATGACAAAAATGAGAATGGAATGAAAGGCTCAAATGAAATAGAATACAGTTTTTATTCATCATTATTTAGATCAAGTTCTAGAATTTTATAAATACATCACTGTCTCCTGCCTAACATTGTCACATAGTGATTTAAAAATAATAATAATAATAAAAAATCTTAACAGAAAATTACATTTATTAATTTGTTCATTTATTTTTTATGTCAGTACCATGGAATTGAAAAAAATAAACCACAAAATGCATAAATCTTTGAATGAAAGCGAAAAAATAAGTTCCTCTTATTTTGGGTAGCACATTATCTTCTGGAACAGCTTTTTTTTTTTTTTTTTAATGTCTAATTTGATAAATCTTATCAAATAATATTATAGGCACCCTAATTGCAGCCTGTGCAAGGTTGTAAAGCACAAGCTTTTTGCAGTACTTTCCACATAAATAAAAGCTACAATAGATCTTCACTTTTTTGAGGTAGACAGTGTTTTTCCACTTTACTCTTCCTCAGCACAGCTTGTGCTAAAATGGAACACTGCCCTTGCAACTCAAAGCAAATGCTTCTCTTTAAGTGCATTCAGTATTTCTTCCTCCTTGGGTATGCATATTCTTCAGAGTGAGTCTTAACTGTTGGATGCTTAGTTCCCTGAAGCATTATTAAAGTTTAAATCCTTCACTTCCTGCTTGCTAATGACAGTATTGAATCAAATAGGATGTTGGGTTCATAATCAGTATCTTGCAAACTTTGGTTCAGATGTGAACTTACTAGATGTGAAAAAGCAAAGAAGCCATTTCACAGATTTTTAAAACCAGTGGTATCATTACTATAATCATAACATTTAAACATTACTGTTAATAATGAGATTGGCAGTACCACATTTCAAAACATTCAACTCGGAGTGGGAATGAGAAGGTATACGAAGTCTTACAACTTCTGTATTCTAGGGTTGCATTTTACACTAATAAGTGCCAATACTGCTCCTTAGAGAAATATATTTATTTCAGTGGAGCATAGGTACCAAAACATACATTAAATTCATCCTACATAAATGTAGAGTTGCACTTAATTTATTAAGAATTGATTAGTTGTTATAGTTATATCTCAATGTTGATCAAAATAAAGGATTTCTCTACTGTTCATATGTATGTATAGCTGGTAATAATTAAAGTCTCTAAGAAACACTATCTCATGAACACTGGCTATGAATTAGATCATTGCATATTCCTTTCCTTTTTTTTTTTTTTTTTTTTTTTTTTTTTTAGTGTTTGCCTTTATAATAACTGTATTTAGTAAGTGTGTGCATGCACATATTTTACAGCTAAGCTTTAATAGCTTCCAAGTCTTGTTTTTTTTTACTGATCTTCAAAAATTAATCACTGCCATTGCCTTGCTAAGAGAAAAATAATGAGACATTGGTGACGTGGCTACAATTTGTGCAAAGAGCATAAAATCAGATTACGGAGAAGCAAATTAAGAATTTAAAAGATATTACCAAAGAAAGCTCCTTTTCTGTCTATACATTGCAAGTGGTAGCAGTCAGAGGTGCAGCAAATCTCATGAAAATATGAAAATCGTTTAATAAATATTTGAGAAAAAAACGTTAATCTATTTGCTTGGAAAGCAAAATAATCTTTAAGAAATAATTACTTAAAAGGACAGATCAGATTTAAAAACAACAACAACAACAACAAAAAAAACCCACTATTATTACAAATGAGTGATATTCTATCTCCTGGGAGTGAAGTAATTTTATAGATAAATGGTGTTATCCCATATGACAGGAGACAAAGGCAAAAGAGATTAAAAATTTTATACTTTAAAATATAAGGAAGGAGGATAGTGGAGAGAGAGGTGAGAGACATCAATAGTGATCTTTATCATCTTCAGAACTGATATGTTTCAAACATAAGAAAAAGTTCTGTGGACTTAGTCATTTTTGTACCTGAAAAGTCACTGAAGAAAATGAACTTCAAATTCTCTAATACTGCTATTCTAGTAGAGCAACAAAAATGTTTGGAAATCAATAATTAAAATTAGTTAAAAAGATTAAAAAACAAACAAACAAACAAAAAAACACACACAAAAAGCTGAAAGACCAACCACCATCACAACAACTACAAACAACTTTCCTCAGAGTTACAGGAGTTCTCCTAATCCAGTTTATCATTTCAATGTCCTGAAAGCATGCCTACAGAAGTAGTCTTCAGTGAGCTCTATTCCATGGGTATAACTGAAGATCAGTATAAAAATTTTAAATCTGGCTTCAAGTTTTACAAAATCATCAGTAGGGGAAAACAGAAAATTTAGAGAAGGGAGAGTACTAAAATAAAAACTATTGAAAACTTCCTCGATGGCTCATTGTGCAGTCTACTCCTGAATAATTGTATTCATTCTTTTTTATTACTCTGTCTGTTCCCAGAAAGAGTACACTCACTGCACTCACGGTAGTCAAAGAATTGTTTTCTAGTTCCCTACTGGGAACACAAGTGGCTTCATCTGTCATTAACTCATACCCTTCCCATGATGTCTCACTAGAATCTGCACCAAACTGAACTATGCTCTCTGCCTTCTTTCTCTTAAACAAGATATTTGTGACAGCCAGGTATTCCAGCTTCCAGTGACAGAGAATTCTAGGTGTCAGTATGTCTTCCATCCTGCATCACTGTTATTGTGCCAGATATTTTCATAATCGAGGCAGAATAATAGCTCTGTGCTTCTATCTTTCATTTGACCTAAGCAATTAAGTAAACAGACTTTGATTACATAAAGAAACATTCAACTGGAACAATTTCATTCAGTTATGAAGTACACTTCCATTGAAATAAAATAAAATAAAATAAAATAAAATAAAATAAAATAAAATAAAATAAAATAAAATAAAATAAAATAAAATAAAATAATAAAATAAAATAAAATAAAATAAAATAAAATAAAATAAAATAAAATAAAATAAAATAAAATATTAACTCCTGAAAAACAAACAAACAAATTAACAAACAAATCCACACTCAAACAAACAAATAAATCCACCCCCAAAGAAACCTCAAAAATTAAAAAGCAAACAAACAAACAAAAAAACCTGACATTTTAAAATTGACACTATATATTTTTTAATTATTATTTTTCTTTATCCTCTTTTTCTAAAGGACTGAGTACCAGTATGTTAATAGAATACTTGCTTCTGTCTGAATCCACAAACAGTAGCAGAATTCATTACACCCACAGGTAATTTTCTTCTACCTATTCATACCAGATACAGTATTTATCCATATTTGTAGTATATTCATCATTTTTCGCAATGTCACTTTGGGATTACATCATACATACACTGAGGTAAAAAAAATTCTCCTGTCAAGCTTGTTTATAATTTATAATTTATAATCCTAGCTGGAGAATTGCAAAAGGGAACACAAGTGGTCACTTAGGTAGGGAGCTACTAAAGGCGTCATAATGTCTTTAGGGATCACCAATGGGACCAATAACCTGCATGAGTGATATAGATACATGAATAGCAAGACATGTCTATCTGAATTTGGAACCAAAAAAAGTAGAGAGTGTACAGATAGTATCTTGAATTTGTTTCATTCTCTAAATGTGTTTGCCATAGAAATTAGGAGGGATGAAGAAGTAACAAGATATTTCTTATTTACCCAAGGCCACACTCTGAGGTCAACGAAGAAAATAAGAAATAATCCAGTCCAAGCCAGTAAATTGCTACTCTTTGCCATCAAATCAAAGTCTAGAACAGTGTTTATGCTCCAGATATTGCCTAATAGAGGATCTACAATTTTGTCTGATCCTCATGGGAGAAATTGTATAGGAAGAGAATACCTTTAGCATCCTTTATTCTTTTTCTAGTAGCAGAACCCTGGCCCTGGGCCTCTTCTGAAGAAACAACAGTCTTGGGATCTGGCTTGCTAAAATTATTAATCTTCTTGGTCCTGGTTGTATACACTACTACAGTAAAAGGAAACTGAGGAAAGTCCTACAGAACTTCTGGAACCCCTTGGGACAATATTGGAGCATTAGAAAAATACATTAAAAAAATGTTACAGAAGGAACATGTCGTTGACGGAGGGAAGACACAGACACTCAATATGAGTGATCAGTGAACTTCGATTTATTGGATAGCTCAGCCATCTTTCATATGATTCAATATAATTAGCTCATACATATTACAAAAGTTAAGCTCATGATTGGTTATTGCAATTTTCTATTTTATCAGTTAGTTCCCTATTTCTATCAACCATAGTCACATCACAGGTATTTTCCCATCCTCACTAGATACATTCCCATCCTCACATTGACACATTGTCCTTGTCCCCTGATAGGCTTCCAGCCATATGCGTATGTGCTCAGACTCATATGAGCTGAGTACGATACTTTTGTAACTCTTTACCTCCAAGTTGCTCAACATTCACATGACCTACTTCTACTTCAGTTAACCAATCCTCAACAGAACAGACAAACAGTGAACAAGAAAGCAATGATGGTGTCAGCAAGAATCAAGGGACTAATTTGTGCTGAAATTCTTTTATTATTCTATTGTAGATATTTTATTTTATCTTTAATGGGCAACCAGAACAATAAGATGCATATGGGAGAACCGAGACCAGACTCACAAGACTCAATTCATCTGTCTTAGAGTTACCTGGAGCTCATATACTATTGTTACACTTGGTTTGTCTGGGATAGTGCAGAGAGAACCATCCAGTTGTAATATATGCTCTTTGATTGCTAATAGGTGCCTGAATGAGTTTTGTGCTTTTAATGTATAACTATCTAAATTTAAAACTAGTGAAAGACATTCACTGTTTATTCTTCTCTCTTCCTTTTGGTGACTCACATCACATGATCAGAGGGATGGAACACCTCTCCTATGAAGAAAAACCGAGAGAGCTGGGGATATTCAGCCTGGAGAAGAGAAAGCTCTAGGGAGACCTTATTGTGACCTTTCAATACTTAAAGGGGTCTTTTAAAAGAGATGGAGAAGGACTCTTTACTCGGGTAGATAATGATAGGAATAGTCTTAAACTAAATGGGGATAGATTTAGACTAGATGTTAGGAGGAAATTCTTCACTCCTAAGGTAAGGGTAAAGTAAGGGTAGTGAGGCACTGGAACAGGTCGCTCATAGAAGTTGTGGATGCCCCAGCCCTGTAGGTGTTCAAGGCCAGGCTGGATGGAGCCTTGACCAGCTGATCTATTGAGTAGCATCCCTGCCTATGGCAGGAGTGTTGGAGTTAGATGATCTTTAAGGTCCCTTCCAACCCCAGACATTCTATGAGTCTATGATTCTATGATGACAGTATATACTTGCCCCAGTATATGGGCAAGCACAAAATCATCATCAATTAGTACTTCAAAAACTATAGGGAATTTTGTGTATTTCTACGTGAAGATAAAATATATAACTATTTATTCAAATTAGTAACTAGTTATATATTTATTTATGTATAAAAGAATGTAACAAGGTACTGGCTAAAGGATTAAATGAAGATTCTTTGGCACAGATAGGAGTGACTAAGATCTAGGGAGATGAAGATGGATGGGTTTAGAGTTAATATTTTGTAGCAACACAATGACATAGAAATAAGTGTTAGCCACACCAAGTAGAGTTCATATTCCAAAGCATGCAATTACATTACTTTTCCTAATGAAACAAACATGGCATTTGGGAAGGGCAATCAAAAGCTGCGTTAATAAATATCACCATGAATATGATCTATGTGGAACATGAACAGATAATGAGCTAATGCACAATAGTGCAGAAATTTAGACTTGCTAGCACAAAAAAAAAAGACAGATCTTTTTAAACTTTCAATCCTCTTTATAGGCATAGAAATCATTTATTTGTGTAATTAAAATTAAAGCTGTGGAAATCAACCACAATTTTAGACAAAGACAGAAAGAAATCTTGTCCAAATTCAGGCATCAGAATAGACCATAAATTCAGGCATCAGAATAGACCACACAAGTCTGTTTGTTCATCTGCAAATGCTTATGTTCCTAAGTGTCTGTAAAGAGTCTAGCCTCACTGAAGCATACAGATTTCCCCGCTTTTTTACAGCTCGCAGTTCCTTTTTGATAGTCTGTGACCTTGACTCGGTCTATGTTTACCTCAAGGAATACATCAATGAGATTTGTTAAAAATGGAAAAGGTGAAAAAAATAGGAAAAACAAAACAAAAAACAAACAAACAAACAAAAACCAACAAACTGCTGGAACAGACTACTGCAATGTATCTCAATTCATTTCACTACAGGTCTTACTGTCTTCATGCATTTATTGCTGTTTTCTCTCCATTTGTCTTTCTTATTCACCACTTTATTCAAAACTTTGCTTCATACACTGGTTTGTCTTGTCCACTTGTAGAGGATGATTCTTATATATATCTACATTAATTATTGTACTACTATTCATAATTCTCAATATGGTCAGAGTGCAGCCTTAAGTCAAAATAAACTTTTAATTGATGAAGAACAAAGCTGTATAGCAATTCATCTTTATCTTTTTTTTTTTTTTTTTTTCCTTTTTTTTTTTTGTTGTATTGGAAATACCTGATTTATTTTTTTGCCTGTTGATTGAATGCTTATTTATCTTTAAAAAAATAACAAAGCATATTTAAAATTATTTATTATTATTATTTATTAATAAAATACAGTAGAACATAACTACAAGGACAAATTGGAAATGGAACATTTGATAAAAGCACTGTAATATCTCTTTTCTGTCTCCTAATTCCAAATATTTGACCTTCAAAACACCCCTCTCTTAGATCAAAACAAATTTTGGTAAAGAATATTTAGATTGAAACTTAGAGCAGGAAAAATCCCTCTTTAAACAGGGAAATCCGAATCCTGGGCAGGATTGCAGTGCAAGATTCATTTGTCATATGGCTTTTATATGATAGTGGCAACATCCATATATATGTTTAAAAGATATAGATAAATCTAATTAAAATTTGTTCCTTGTTAGTTTGAATATGTCATGTTTCCCACTGAAGTCTCTTGCTTCATTCATGTTGTTATTGGACTTTTTTTGTTATTTGCCTTGTCAACCCTCACACAACTGTTTTCAGTCTAGCCCAATCAGTCTTTATATTTAGTTTTCATTACCTGCAAGTGAATACCAAGGATAGTTTAGAGCCTTCTGCACCTTGATATGACTGTCAAGGTGCAGAAGGCTTCAGAATAGACCACACCGGTTCAGGATTTATTCTGCATTGCTGGCAGGAAATTAAATGTCTAAGCGTACTTTCTTTCATCACGGTGCGATCAACTCACTGAATTGTCCCACTGAGTTTAGCTTAGTCAAATATGTTATTATTCTGTCTTTCCAGAAATATCTTAAACTACAAAGGTAGCAAATATAAAAAGTTAGCTGAATCACCAGAATGGAAGCATGTTGCATTATGCAAAAACAATTTATCCTTTTTCTCCTTTATGTTCAGATTTCATATTTTTTTCTTCTTCTCCTTTCCTTCCTTTTCCTTCTTTCCCTTCCCCTTCTTCTTTTCCTTCCCCTTCTCCTTCCCCTTCCCCCTTTCACCTTTCCCCCTTTTACCTTTCCCCCTTTCACTTTCCCTTACCTTTTTTTTTTTTTTTTTTTTTAATATTATATGATTTTGAACATACAACAACACTGACTCTGTTGAGCTTTTCACATAACTAATTCTGAGTTTGTATTTATGTGTCTCTCAGTCTTCCTTCCTGTGCAATTCTAATTTTTGCCTTGCGTGTTTCATATCCAAGAGCAGCAACAAAAATGAACCATCTAAAATAAAGTACTTCTATTTCCTGACACTCAAGGAAGCCAATAGCCCTGAGTTTTCTTGCATAAATTGTTCTAAAGATACTCTATTTAAATGTGGATTTTTGATAGTTCACCTATCTCAGTAAAAAATACACTCTTTATTATTAGTGTTATTATTGATATTTATTTATTTATTCAGCAATATAGAAAAACAGAAAGTTAACTACTGTTTTCTTTAGGAGAAGACTTCAGCACCAACTTCTGAAAGGTCTTTATAATTAAGAAATACATATACATATTTAAAATAAAATCTAGTATTTGCTTCAAGTAGACTGAATTACTTTCTTGACTGTAGTAAGAAATGTTCTTTTGAGTTCATGTAAAGTGAAGGCAAAAGGGGTCTGAGAAAAAAGCATCTTTTTGTCAGCTTTAAAAAGGGGGGATGAGGGGTGGAAGAAAATACTGACAATATTTGACCTTACTTTAAACTGATATAGTAATAAAAGCATGAATGACTGGAGTTTTTTTTTTTTTTTTTGCTTGAATTTACTTGGCTTGCTTCTCCTTTATTATAACTGGATGAACAGAAATAATTCATCTAAGACCATTAAACTGCAGTGTTATTATTAAAGAGGAATGATTTTCTGTACACACACGGTATTTTTAACACATTTTTTTCTTTTAACTCAATTAAACTGTGACTTTGATGTTAGCTAAAACTTCCCCCCCCCCTTTTATTTTTTATTTTATTTTTATTTTTTAAAGAGATCTCAGATTTAATGGATTTTGATAAGTTTATGAATTTTGCCTGTTTCTTAAAAGGATTTTACTTTTTATGTATCTCATAACATTATAACTGAATGTATGTTAATTGCAATTTTCTTATCTGAGTAGGACTGTTGTACATATATAAGCATATGGTGTATTATCACATAAGTCAGTTTGCCACATCTTTGTTCAAAATCTTTTTCTGGAACACTGACCAGAAAGAAATCTTAGTCAATGAGGATATTCAGTATAATTTAAATACTTAAAATGGACAATTCAGCATGACCCTCTTAACCTGGCACATTTAAAAGACAAATAAATAAACAAACAAATAAATAAATAATCTTATAGAACCTAATATTAAAATCCTAGTAGGGATAACAGAAGTACAAATAATTAATGATTGTTCCCAGTCCATCAATAAGTGCTAGCTGTGTACTCTAACATCCCCGAATTCAGGTGCAAATATCATCAGTTTCTCAAATGGTTATATTGATTTTGTTTTCCTTCCTTGGATTGGAGACTAAGTGTTTAAATTGAATGAATGGACTTAAATCAATTTCCGTAAGCTGTGCTGTATCTGGAAGACATTCTTGCTGTATTGGCCTATTTTGCTGTATAATACACATAGAGATGTTGGAATCAGTGGGAATCTCTAGGGCAAATCCAGAAGAGAGGTCATTTTGCATTATCACAACTTTTAATTCCAAGGCATGGTTTAATACTTCTATTGTAAAACAGTGGGAAGGAAGCAAATCTTGAGTCCTGACTGTGAGCTAAAGGATGAGATCTGCATGTATGTTACTGAAGAGTCTATGTGTGTTCCATCTCTTTGTGGTACATATTTCATCTCACCATGAAGGAGGAGCCCAGCACAAGTTGGTGAGCCTCAGTCAAGAGTAGTGATGAACACATTTCTCTCATCACTTAAATCTGCAGACGGAACAAGCTTTTCAGAAGCTTGTGCCTGTCTTGTATGTATGTATCCCTTCTTTCTGTTTATGGCATCCTGCTGATTTCAGAAGATTGCAATGAGTAAGGAGTTCCCAGATATATGAAGTAAAAACTTAAAGTAAAAACAATGTCAGCTCTAACTACCTAAGACAACAGAAGAATCTCGATAAGTTCTGTGCAATTAATTGCAATCTCCTGAGCAAACCATATTTTGGGTAGTATTCATATTTGATAGGACAGTACCCTGGATTGCCTGGAAGACAAATTCTAGCTACTAACTATTGCAAGATATCTAACTGCCTGACTCAGCACAGTACTTTACAGTACTATATGACAGCATTATTTCATTACTATCACACTAAGAAGAAAAACAAGTACTAAACTTGGTTGCACACTGGAACAGGCTCCCCAGCGAAGTACTCACTGCACCAAGCCTGTCTGAATTTAAGAAGTGATTGGACTGTGAACTTAGTCACATGGTCTAAAATTTTGGGTAAACCCATGCGATGCCAGGAGTTGAACTTATGGGTCCCTTCCAACTTTTGAACATTTTTGAACATTTACAACAGTTGTTTTCAAATTTTCTTTTGTCACTTTTTTTTAGAGACAGATGGAAAAAAATCATGAACAGCACTACAAAATAGATGTTTTCTTATTGTTGAGCATGTTTTATGGTGAATATTTTTAGTTGCGTTAGAATTGGGTGTTTCAGGAAATAAAACATAAAATCTGTTAAGTGATAGATTAAGATTAAACCTTATGTTACTTTTATTATTATTATTATTATTTTTCTGTCTGTACAATTGAAAAAAAAAAAATCTATACAACCAGTTTTGGGGGACAGAGAAGGAAGAGAAATATATCTACTGGACCTTGAAAGAGCTTTATGTCTAAACTTATCTTTTTTTTTTTTTTTTTTTAAATATATATATTCATTTCTTTTCTTTTGGTAAAAAAAAAAAAAAAAAAAAAAAGGGTTATCTGGGGCTGCTGGAAACATTTATTTGCATTTCTTTCCTGTTAAGAGCAGGTCTCATACTACAATAAAATAAAGGAGTCATTATTAAAAAAGTACAAGATAAGCAGTTCTGATAACAAGCAGATGTGTAAATGTTTAATACACCGCACTGTTACATGCTACAGCAGAAACAAAGACTGTGTAGTCTTGTGGCAATGCCCTAGTTTCCCTTGCTTTTGTTCTAGCCATGCATCATTTACAGCTCTCTTGGGTGATTCTGTAATACTGAGGAAATTGGAGAGTGAAAAGTGTGGGTGGGGAAAAGGAATTAATTCCCATTTAAAATAAATAAATAAATAAATAAATAAAAGAAAAAGCAAAAGAAAAGAGAAAAAAAGAAAAGAGAAAAAAAAAATCATAATAACTGGTGTCATGTGGTATATATTACCTGTAAGTGCACAATACACACAAATACAGGGATTACACAAAGAGGCAAATAGGACATCTCAAACAAAAATGGGGCATATGTACATATATATATCTTGAAGAGAATTCAAAATAAATCATTTATGGAAAAGCAATATGCTTCAGTATTTTTAGAATGTTGCCATTTTAAAGTATTTTCAGCAGTGTCTTTTCTATCCTTTTCCTTTCTGATATACATATCAGGGGGACTCTCCTCTCCACGGAAAACAGGTTTTGTGTTTTGTTATTTATCTATCCAGCTGGTGTATAACTTCAATAGTTTTATTGCCCAGATCCTATAAATGGGATACCTGAGAAAAGAATTCTAAATTTTCTGCATACCGTTTATGATTCAGGCCAAGCAATGAGGAGTTTTTCTGAAATATATTAAACAAACAATTAAAATACTTTGGATTTAATAGTAATTATTACAAATAAATAATTAATATAATAACACATTTGAAGATTATTGTGGTTTTCAGCTGAAGTGATTCTATGACAATATTAATAACATAGCTGGTAGTTTTTAATTTAACACTATGAAATTTAGTTTTTATACTGCATATTTTTTCAGTTGCTGAAAGAAATAAATTTATGATTAAATAGATATTAGAAATTTACCAGTAAGCTTATTGAAAAAATAGCTTAATCAATATATTAAGTAAGTATTAAATAAATATTTTGCTGGAAGAACTTATAAAGGACAATTGCTTTGGTAAAGAGTATACGCAAAATACCAGAAATATCAGACAATTTTTCACTTATATTAGAGGGAAATTATTAATAATAATAATAATAAAATACACTTAACAAAACACAGTAACTCTTAGGATAATTAAGTGTATATAACATCATTAAAAGACAGAGGGCACTCCAGTAGCATAAAACCACGAAAGAAAAAATGCTACTGTAATACAGAGAACTACACAAGCACCTCCTTTTCCATGTTAATTATAACAAAATGCTAACTTTTTTTTTTCCTTTTTAAACCTCATATCAAACTTTTATATGAGGTCACCTTTTATCCTTGCTGGTCTTGAAATTTTAAGAAAAAAAAAAAAATCAATTCACGCTGTGTCAAACTTTTCAGATTATTATTCTTAGCTCTCTTCACACGACTGTTATTCCAAAGTGCGCTAACAATTGCCTCACTGAAAATGAATGTTGCTCATTAGAGAGAGAAGTAGAGGTCTGCTGCTACATATTCTTTCAAAAACATGAAAATGATTGAGGAAATGGTCTATTATATAATGTTTTATATTATTCTCAACATATATTACAATTATTATTATATGTTTATGGATGAATAGTAATTCATTTTTTGTGAAAACAACAACAACAAAAACTTAGAGGCAAATTTAGTGCATAATAGATTTATCTTCCCACTTTTACCGAAACTAGACAGCTGACTCTGGACAATTCATTTCACTTCCAAGTGACAGTCTTTGAAATAGCTCAAGATATCCACTGAATGAATCAGGATACACAAGAATTTACAACCTGTATTCCTCTGGATTCTTGGTGAATTAATTCAATTTCTTCCAAAGCAGAAGTTTTAAATTTAGATTTGGAGAATGAAAACAGATTAGATAGATTAGATAGATAGATAGACAGACAGACAGACAGATAGATAGATAGATAGATAGATAGATGTCTTTGTTGTTTTGATTTGGTGTCTTTTTTTCCTTTTTAAGGAAAAATCTGCCATTAACCAATGAGAATTAGAGAGCTTCTGCTATCTCTGCATGACTTGCTTGCTAAGAGTTAGGTGCCTACACATAGAACACATGGCTCTCCAAGAACAATAAAAAAAGAAAAAGGTAAATCATATTAGACTCATTGATATTAATTTTCACAAAAAAAAGGCTTCATATGCATAGTGTTTGAGACAGTAGTCTCTTATAAACACTATAATGCTGTTCTGGTTTATTGAAACAAAAAGGAAACAATAATAATAATAATAATAATAATAATAATAATAATAATAATAATAATAATAATAATAATAATAATAATAATAATAATAATAATAATGTGAGGATGGATTTTGTACAGATTCCCCTTCTCATGTTTGTCTACATTTTTTTTCTACATTTTTTTTTTCTGCTTCTAATTTTCCAAATCTTATACTCTTAAATAAAGCTTGAGACCTTTCATAGAAATAAGTGAAGGAAGGATATTGTACTTCTGTAGACTATTGTTTTTAGTTTTTGTAAGACACTCTTTCCAGAAGACAGCAAGAGCCACTAGACTAACATTGGAGAGAGCAGCCTGGAAAATAGAATCAATTTGAAATTATTTTCTATTTTTGGGGAAGGGATGAATTGAGCTCAGCCTGAATTAAATGAGTAACAAGGTAATATTTTAGATTATGAATCACGTAACAAAAACAACAGACACACACAAAAATGAAATTGGACATGGAAACTAATAGAAAACAGTAGCTTTCAGATCTTTGATCTGCCATTCAGATACTACAAGTTTGGGAAACAAGGAAAATGTGTCCAGAGCAAGAATCCAGACTAGGAATCCACATAAAATACAGTAGAATTCCTTGTTGAAGGTGTATATATCACTGGTGTTTCTCCATAAACACTAGTGATATGACATCAGAACAGTATTAAGCTGAGGCAGGGGAAGTTTAGGCTGGACAACAGGAAAAGGTTTTTCATCGAAAGGGTGGCTGCACACTGGAGCAGGCTACCCATTGAAGTACTCACTGCACCAAGCCTGTCTGAATTTAAGAAGCGATTGGACTGTGCACTTAGTCACATTGTCTAAAATTTTGGGTAGACCCATGCGGTGCCAGGAGTTGGACTTGATGATCCTTATGGGTCCCTTCCAACTTGGCGTATTCTATGATTCTATGATATGTACATTTATACATGTTTACATATATACATATATATATACAGGGAGTTGAAATTAACAGGAACTATAGAAATTTGGAACTTATTCTGCTCTTATTTTTCCTCTCATGGAACAGGAACAAACTGGAAATGAATTAAAATGTACATCTAGCTTACATCTATAGCTAAGCATTTCCACAGATAGTGATCTGCATGCAGTTTTTAGTTAACTGTGAATAAATATGAGGTTGGAAGATATTTCAGAAGAAAGCATAAGGAATTTAGCCATATTTCTGACAAAGTACATATAGTTTGACAAGTATGAAATATTTTGTGAAATAGTCTTGTTTTTAAACATAAAATTACACACAGTTGTATAACTGTACCACAAAGCATCCCTACCACATATCTTGCAGGTCTATAAAGCTTATATGACATATAATCATTACATATGATTATATGACATGAATGTTTGATATCATGCACCAGGTTGATTTGATCAGAGAAGCCAGGCAAACCTACAAACTGTCAAACTGCCTTAAATAATAGCTTTGGCAGGATGGAGCTTATTCTCTTCTGAGATGTTCTGTGACCAATAACCCTTAGAAAGAGGAAAGTTTCCATCATTTTATATCATATTATCATATTTATCATTTTTTATCATCTTCCATATATATCATTTCATATTTTAGGTATGACTTTAAATTCATATTGTGCTCCATAATGAAAATGGAAGAATCTAACAGAGTCTTAGAAAAAATGTGATAAACATTGAGAACATAGAAAGGAGTTCCCTCCAATGGCTAAGGACCAGATCCAAACAGCATATTTGTTATCATTTACCAAATTCAAAGATGTATCATACACCTCTCTGTTCATCTTTGCTTAAATCTGGATGCAGTACTCTGGATAGCCTGAAAATGTGCAGCTCCTGCTTGTGTGTGACCAAAGTGCCTTGCTTTGGTGAGACATATATCTACTCATTTTCCACAATGGATAGCTATAGAGGCATACAGGAGATATACAGGAGGTATACAGGAGATATAAAAAATAATAAAATAATAAATAAAAAATATGTTGGTGATGATATTATGCTACTCAGAAGCACAGAAACCATTTTCAAGAGTGTCAATGGTGTAAACAGAGGTCTTTTAATTCTTTCTCCCACTCCTGATATGTATGTACAATATCACAGAATGCAAGATTTCATGCACTCTTTTCTACTTGGTAATTATGATTTTTGTTTGTTTGTTTGTTTGTTTGTTTTTTCTTTCTTCATTTGTCTTTACAAAAGTCTAATTTATTTATTTATTTTTTTTCAGCTTTGTGTGTGTGTGTGTGTGCACAGGACATGTAGAACTATAGTCATTGATAAAAATAGGCATTTAGCTTTAACTTTATCTTAAATCTCAGATTATTTAACTCTAGCAACCCTAAAGTAACGTATTATCAGAGAAAGCATAATTAAAGACAGAATTACATTCATTTGTACAGAATGTATGTAGAAGGCTGGGAGAATTATAAATATTAATAAGAAAATTATAAATATTAATAAGAAAATACAAAATATATGCAGTTTAATCAACAATTTGTCAGGTAGGTGTTTCCCTAGAAAATAGTAACATTTGAATATTTTTTCCTAGATCTGACTGTAATAACTATTATGGTAGAAATATTATATAAAAATAGACTATATAAGATAGTAGTTTATTCATTTTTTTCATATATATATATTTCTGTATGTGATATCAGAGATACAATGGAAGGGCAGCAAGGCAAGAAGAAAATTTGTATGTGTGTGTATATATATATATATATATATACATATATAT
>CM030756.1:191142-202170 GCA_018104995.1 Cairina moschata | reverse complement strand
TCACACATGGGAGGGATGTCTGCTTAAGTTTTAGAAATAGAAGGATAAGACACACTTGTGACTATGAATGAACTTAGTTTTAATGAACAAACTGAGGAAAGCCCCAAGATTTTCTGGAAGTTTGCAAATCCTGCCACTGCTCTGAATTAACTCCAGTAATTTCTCATTGTGCTGAAAATCTCGCCAAGAAAGAGGAAATTAATTAACACTATTAATTAACCTGGTTGCTTCTTAACTGGACTTGAGTAAGCTTAAAAGAGACACTTGTGGTTTTTCACTATCAGGTGTCCATCAAGTATAGTTCCTTTTTGGTCCCAGAGCTTCTGTGATCTGGCTGTATGCCATAAAATCTTGTATTCTAATTATTCGGAGGCCCTTTCTTCATGCAAAAGATTGATCTGCTCTTGAGTGTCTATCCAGAGTAATTTATTATAATAAATAATAATAAAAATATACAAAACATAATAATTATTATTAATAATATAATTTTTGTTGTTGCTCTAAGAGTTTTTTGATAGTAAGAAGCTTATCAAGTCTTTATCTTCATCTCTTTACTTTCTTCCTGACCCTATGTGTCATTCCTGTCCCTTCATGAAAATATACATGTATTCTTTTAACCATCTTGTATATTTTTCCTTGACAAAACATTAGCTTTTTTCGCAGTAAATTTCCCCCTCCTTATTAATTTCCCCTACATTTTAGATTCTTCTATAAGCATGTCGTGTCTGTTTTATTTTATCTACAGTTACCATGGCTGGGCTTTTATACTCACTTATGAGTATATGAGTAATTAGGAAATGTCCTTGAACCACACAACCTGAGTTCTATAATCTTGGCTTACTTTTGATGTTTTATTACCTGGTCAGAACTAAAGCTTTAATTTTTAAAGTCTAACAGAGGTAATTCCAGCAACAAAAGACTTTCATAGTGCCTTCAGAATATTTTTAAAAATGAAAGTAATTAAATGTTTTAGGGTTTTGTTCATTTATACACATGTACAAGTTGGGTGAGCCTCAGGCTCATTGTGTTTGCAATATCTCCTATGTAACACACTGTGAGACTATTGCTTAAACACGGGAAGTACTGAAAAGGAAGATTTTTGTAAGCTACCGAGGACTGAAAGAGATTGTTATTTCTTTATTATTATTATTATTATTATTATTATTATTATTATTATTATTATTATTATTATTATTATTATTATTATTATTATTATTATTATTATTATTATTATTATTATTATTATTATTATTATTATTATTATTATTATTATTATTATTATTTTATTTTATTTTTTTCCCGAATTTCTTCATTGAAAAAAAAAAAAAGCTATGTGCAATGCAATAAGGAAAAAAAAATGCTGACAAGTAAAACTTTCTTCAAGAAAGAATTTTTCATTCTTGTTAATACTAGAAATTAATCCATACCAAACATTTATTCTTAATTTCTCTAGATCCTAAGCTATTTTTATTCAAAATGAATATTAGCTAGCTCCTCTGTATCCAAGAAATACCATATAGAAAAAGGTCGCCATAGAGATGCAGTGTTGTTTGCAGAATTTTATTCCACCTATTTTTACTAACTGCTGTTGTGGAAAATAAACATTTTTATGTTGTTAACATTTATTTATTTATTTATTTATTTATTTATTTATTTATTTGTAAGACCAGAGGAAGACATGGTTTAATTTTTTCTTTAATAGATGATGCAGCCTTAGTCATAGTCAGCAAATGGAGTAACGTGTGCAATGATTTTGGGTTCTTGTAGTAACCTGTGGCAATTGAAAGACTGAGGACAGAAAGTTATTTTTTTTAAATTCAAGTAGTTCTGAAATATTGGAAAGAACTATTAGCTTCTACTTCTGGGAAAAGTTTCCAAAGATTCCTTCTTCAATGAGATGAATAAAGATTACAGCCTCCAGACCACATTTTAATGCTTTTACCATTGCCTTCAGAAATAATAATTTAGAGAATAAAATTTACTCTGTTATAAGAGAAGTTAGCAATTGTGTGGGAGTAGAATAATATTTTTCATATTTACATTGAACAGTGAGGAAAAGTTTTTGATAGATTTACCAAATGAATCGTAGAAATCAGATGCTTTATGTTGTTTCTCAGATGTTGTAATACTGGGAATCTTACTCTAATCATTGTCTCCATGATGGATGGGTTTAAACCAAATTCCTTATACAATCCAGCAAGCAAATTAAAAAATTTACGTAATTTGAAACCACAGTTCTCAATGTACTTGAGATTTGTTTCTGACAGGACTTCTTTCTAAACAACACGAACTATTTTGACCTCCATCGCTTATGTCTAGGTAATGTAGTTTGAACTGCAAACAAAACATCCACAACATTTGTCTACAATTCCTTCTAGTTTTCTTCAGCTATGTAGTTGAAATCTCTCCGCAGAAAGGTATAAAAGAAACTGACAACACATGCCAAAACAAAGCAATAATTTTACTGTATATTTTTTAAAATCACTGTTCCTAGCTGCTGAGTAGCATTATCTAGTGCTGATATTGTTTGGAGGCATTGCGCGTAAAAGCTACACACAGAAGACATAAAACTCCCTTTTCAAGGAATTTACTGAGGATTAGAATTAGTGCAACCAATACTAAGTTTCAATGATATTGTATAAGAACTCAGAAATTCAGATCCTGTAGGTCACAGAAAATAAACGAGTAAAGGATTTTAAAAGGTTTCTGGTTAATAGAATCCAGGGAGCAACACAGAAAATTAACAAAAAGGGATTTTCCTTCCTAAAACAACTTAAACTACAGCCACGAAAAATTCAAAAATGTCACAGCCTCTCTGTAACATCTCAGATTGATAAACATTAAAAAAATAAATAAATAAATAAAGCACACTGAAAAGATAGCCACTAAAAAGACACCTGCCTCAAATGCACTTAAATGTCACTTTACTTAAGCATTTCTTTGCTTTATGGAGTCAGAAGATCTACTGGGCTGATATCCATTCAGTACATGCCCATTTACCAAAATGGTCACCCAATAAAGAACCTCACAAAATGAAGATTGGTTCCTGTGTAACCAAGTTGTCAACCGAGTCCAGAAGGCAAACTTATGTAAAACACATAAATGTCACAAATAAATAAATAAATAAATAAATAAATAAATAAATAAATAAATACGGGGAATTTTCTCTTTCCCTGCAGATTTTTGACCACAACTGTTAGAGAATAGTGTGTAAACTCTCAAAAACACTACTTACAAGGAATAGTGTCTTCTAGACTGCACCTGTTTCTTCACTCAAAAACTGAATTGAGAACCTTAATTCTTTGCTAGATCTGTATTAAAGACTGATTTTCTTTGTAATCATGTAGATGTCTGATTAATGATATTCTGGTTAATGATATTCCTGTACTGTATACTAAATTATTACTTCCATGCTTTACTATGGACACTGAAGGAAATCCTTCCCAAAACTCAAGTGTTCTAGTTTAAATCTTCCATTCTAGTCTCCTGTTCTCCATTGCAGTCCCAGTGACTGCAAAAGTTATTAACCTCCTGCAGACATCTCAAGAGCACTGTCCTCATTCATCAAGGAGTGTGGATAATTGAAGCAACCCACCTGCTTCACCACTTCGTTCCCTGTGATTCTGACTGCTGTTTATTTTATATTTGCTTTGTTTCTGTAATACACGTGCTTTTTGTTTTGTTTTGTTTTTGTTTTGGGACATTTAGCTATAGAGTGAAATGGATACCATCTGCAATTTATGGTTGCTGTTGCTGGAAAGCATTGGAGATAGTCTTTTATGAAATGTCTGAATTCTATATTTTCTGTCTCCAGATTGCTTATTGTCTGTGTGCATGCATGTGCATATAGCTCTTTGATTTAAAGAAAAGGTATTGATCACAGCCCTGATGGACATTCCTAGTAATAATTCAGTTTTATGGATTCTTGCTGTTCAGGACTATGATCAGATATGTGTTCTCTCTCTCTTTCTCTCTCTCTCTCTCTCTCTTTTTTTTTTTTTTTTTTTTTTTTTTAAATAGAGCTAGGAAGATGTGTATGGTAGCAACAATCTAAAATTTCCAGTTTCAAGGAACAGAATAGTCAGAAATTGTTTGATGGGTGCTGCACTGCACTTACTAGTTGCTGTCTATGACAATAGCAGTTGTCAAGAGTGAGCACAGCACAGGATGCTTAGCATGCTGTATCTGGGGTTTCACACTCATTGAACCCATGTTTATTTTATTTATTTTTATTTTTATTCAGAAAACTGTTGCTTACGTAGTCTACTTTTGAAATGTTGTATTTTGATTTATTATTATTGTTATTATTATCATTATCATCATCACCATAAACAGATTCACAAAATGGTTTAGGTAGGAAGGGACTTCTAGATTGGCTCAGGCAGGAACACCTAGACCTGCTTACCCAGGACCAGAGAACTATTTAAGATCTCCAAGGAGGGAGACTCCACAACCTCCTAGGCAGCCTGTTCCAGTGCTCTGTCACCCTCACAGGAATGTGTTTCCTGATGTTTAGATGGAGATTCTTGTTTGTGCCCATTGCCTCTTGTCATATCACTGGACAGCACCAAAAGGAGCTTGTCCACATCATCTTTACACCCCTCCTTGAGGTATTTATACACATTGATAGGATCCCTCCGAGTCTCCTCCTCTCCAGGCTAGTGCCATCTCTCTCAGCCTTTCATCATAGCAGAGATGTTCAAAACCTGCTGGACCCTTTTCAGTATGTCAACATCTCTCTCGTATGAGGGGCTCAAAAGTGGACACGATACTCCAGGTACTCACCGGTGCTGAACTCTCAGGAATCAGGATCATTATGGCTAACTACAGTCATTGGAACAATGATACTTTCCATCTCCCTTAAAAATATTGATGGCTGATATATTTCAAAGATGCAAATGCTGAGTAGTTAAGTGTTTATTGTAAAGTAGCTGTAGAGCAGAAAGGGAGATCAAGTAGAGAATACTGAGTCTTTATTGTGGGACAATCATGCCCCAAGTTGTACCTTTCTACTTAGTCAGAAATTTACCATGGACGTTGTCCTGAATGCTGAAGAACTATTCTCTTTATATATATATATATATATACATATACATATACATATATATATATATATATATTTTTTTTTTTTCCTGGGAGAAAATCCATGGCATTATTAAAAGTTTTCTTAACCTAACTAAGAACCATACCTGGAGCCTGAACTTTCTAGCCCTCTGGTCACTCACAGAGGTGTTCAGCTCTGGGTCAGACATATTCTACAGCGAAGCTGGGGATTGCATCATGCAGAGGGGCTCCTGCCTTGAAGCAACCCCAGGGAGTGGAGGGAGCTGCCTGGACCTGACAGCCCTGTTGAGAGTGGCTGATGAGGCTTGGGTGGGGCAAGAAGCAGCAGCAGCCATCCCCAAGTACAAAGGCTGCCTGAAGGGAGCATAAGTGACCAGGAGCACTGTGACCAGAGAGGGCAAACAGGGTGTGGTGTGTCAGACAGGGTGTGGCAAACAGGGCGTAGTGTGTCGGCAGGGTGTGGTGCAGCAGTTTGGTCAGCAATTCGTGCAGATGGGCACACATGGATAGCAGAAGGTGGGTCCCTTTCTATTACGGGAACAACAAGAAGTGACCTTCTACTGAAACAGAATAGACATCCACCCAACACGACTGCCCATCAAAGGCTGAAACCCAGATGGAAGGACTACAGCCTTCCTAGGTGGACACCTACACCAAAACAGACCTTCTAAGAACTGAAAGGGGTATTCAGACCGTCAGTTCCAGGGAACTTCAGAATATGGAAGTTCCCATAAGTCCTGAAGGAAGAGGTGGGTTTCATGGGTACAAGCATGCCCAGCTGGAGGAACTTTTCAAACAGGTGGCTCTGTTATGAGAAGAGCACACCAGGCAACATAACATCCAGTAATATGAAATGGAGATTGATAAATACTACTCTACTACATGGGACAAGCAACAGCCCCACCTTAAGTTCTGGAAAGGGGAAGGCAAACAAGCTTCCAACTGCAAACGAAAATAAACAACTCACAAGACAAGGGAGATTGGGCTTTAGTCTCTGCTTGGAGCAGGAGGAGGAATTTCTTCCCCCTTGACCCTGAATTGCCCCTACGCAACAGATACAATGCTCCAAGGCTGAAGAGAAAAGATTCTGTGAGTAAGGATAAAGACCTCAGAAGGGGTAACCATACAAAGTTGGCTCAGTCTACCACCTGCATCAAGAGATGTGGCAGAGTCACAAAAAAGGCACAAAAAAGGAAACTTCTCTTTAAGAGGCACAGAGACACCTATTTGCCATCCAGATAATCTCTCCAGAGAGGTTTGCTTCTTGCCTGGGGCCCACATTCATGATGTTATGAAAAGGCTACCAAGTTTGTTGGGGCCTGAAGACTACCACCCACTCCTACTTTTTCAGGTAAAGTCTAGCTGGAAATTTGGACCCAAGGAGGAGATGAATGAACAGTGTGAACAACTGACTGTGTGGCTGTTGTCATGTCTAAGATTTTGGGTTCTACGATCTTGGACATGTCTTTGAGAGACCAGAAATGCTGACATCTTCCCAGGTGGTGCAAGAGTGTTCTGGGCAGCAAGCTGGCTAGGCTTATTAACAAGACTTCAAACTAGATGCTCTGGGGGAAGAGGATGTATCTCTGAGTGATAGAAGTAAACCTGGAAACACTGTCACTTTAAGAAGCAATTGGAAGATACCTGTGAATTGTCTGAAAAGAATTAGGGTTCCTCTGAAAGGGGTGATATGACCGATAGTCCAGCTGAGGGTCTTCTGCA
This sequence comes from Cairina moschata, assembly GCA_018104995.1. Lineage (NCBI taxonomy): Eukaryota > Metazoa > Chordata > Aves > Anseriformes > Anatidae > Cairina > Cairina moschata. The sequence continues at coordinate 195,384 of CM030756.1, read as the reverse complement.
ACAGTGCACACAGCATGGGAAACAAGCAGAAGGAGTTGGAAACTATGCTGCAAATAGAAAACTGTGACCTGATTTCTGTCAGGGAAATGTGGTAGGACAAATCACAAAACTGGAATAGAGAACAACAAGCTTTTCAGAAACGATAGACAGAGAAGGAAGGGTGTAGGTGTTGCTGTCCCTGTTAGAGAATGGCTTGATTGCAAACAGATACCTCTGAGAAACAGCCACAGGCCGTCTGAGAGCTTGTGGGTAAAAGTTAAAGGACCAGACCAATAAAGGACATCTTGTGGTCAGGTCTAATACAGGCTGCCTGATTATGGGAAGCCTGGTGCCAAGGCCTTCATGTTTCAGCTACAAAAAGCAGCACACTCACATGCTGTCATCATGATGGGGGACTTCAACTACCCAGATGTCTGCTGCAAAAGGCACTCAGAAAGTTGTAAACAATCCAGGAGATTCTTAGAGTGTGTTGAGGATAACTTCCTAGGCCGTGTATTAGACAAATCAAATGAAACTGAGCTTGGCAAGGAATGCAAAAAATAACAGGAACGGATTCTATAAGTGCATTGGCCAGAAAAGAAAGGCCAAGCAGAGTGTTTCTTCTCAGACAAATAAGAAAGGAGAACTGCTAACAACAGAGATGGAGAAGGCTGAGGTACTCAGCAACTTCTTTGCTTCATTCTTCACTGCTAGTCAGGCTTCCCATGTCTTTTGTTTCCCTAAACCTGTAGTTAAGGTCTGGGGAAGCAAAGTCCCTCCCATTGTGAGTGAAGAGTAGGTTCAAGACTACCTGATGCAACAGAACAGGTACAAGTCTATTTTAGACGTTATAAAAACAGAGACAGTTTCTATTCTATGTAACCTCTCTCTAGACATTATTGAGTTGGTATGTCACATTTCATGAGGCTCCAGAGCCTGGTCACAAGTATGTGTCCAGTGACTGCTCTGTTGTCCTTCTGCAAACTGTGGGTGTGTATTCTGACAGTTGATCTGTAGTCCTTTCCTTAACACACAACCCTATTTTATGGACAACATGAAATTGAATGATACTAAGTGACTTAGTCAACTTGAGATAAATAAATCTTTTGTAGTAACTCAACATTTCCTTTCTTTATCCATATAAATGAAGAACCTGTAGGATACAAACATTTTCTCTTTTAAATTCAGTTTAGTTTTTGCAAACTATACATATATGTAATTTCATTTTCTCTTGCAATCTCTGAAAGAAATGAACTGCCTATTAAATGTGAAATCATTACCTTACTGCTCCTGGTTCAATACACTGTAAAAATAACCTAGCTTTAAGACATCTGGTTCTGGCTTGCTATCAGCAGATAATACTATTTCCACCACTGCATTCCTATTTCATTTTTTCCCCCCACTGTTCTAAATAAAGAATAAAAAGCAGGTCAATTTTAACTTTCCTACTTTTCATCCCAATGTCCTATTTAAACCTTGGGAACCAGCCAGAAACATAAAACAGAATGGAAAAACTTTTAAAAATCTCTCCATCAATTTTTATATCTTCCTTATGTGTACTGTTTTTGCACTCTATTCCAATTTTATTTTTAAAACATGACTATCCAAAGGCAAAAGAACCCTTTCCCTGTTATCTCTTTGCTATTATTATTATTTTTATTTTTTATTTTTATTTTTATTTTTATTTTTATTTTTATTTTTATTTTTATTTTTATTTTTATTTATTAATATGTATGTATGCATTTCTGTACTTTGAAACTAAGCAAAATACCATTATCAGCTCCTCTTTTGACAACTCTCAGGTGTCTTCAGTTGAGCTGCATTTGGGAATTTTATAACAGAAATGACCAGAAAGCTTCTTTACTGTTTGACTTGGTTTGGAAAACCAAATCTCACTGTATTCTAACTTCAGAAGTAGTGCAGTTGCTGGTGGGACTTCAAGTGACAGAGAAGTAAATTACAATTGTGTGTAAAACAGGTGGGTAGCATTGTTCAGTGGCCTAGAGAAAAACAGGAGATGGGTGGTTGTCTTTGAGAAATGTTAAAACTGGATATTCAGATATAATTTTATTTGCTTACCGTAGAGAATGCTAAAAACCAGAACTGTACTTGAGCTCATTACTGAGTTTGAATTTTAAGGAACCGCTATATGCACACAAGAGACAGTTCCCAACCTCAGCCCCTCAGGACTGAAGAATTTTAGGATTACCAATTTTAAATTTTCATCTGATTAGCTTTTTTTTTTTTTTTTTTTTTTTTAAGGTGATATCAAATACTTAAAAACAGAAGTTTATTCATTTTTTTAAGCTGTGTGTTTTCAGTTGTTGAGTATATATTCATATATATATATAGTATATATTCATATATATATATATATGAATATATATATATTTTCAGTTTTTGAGGTATATAGTACCAGTTTCTAGACAAAATCTTGCTGTCATGTATGCTTTGATCAAACTCAACATAGAAAGTTGTGGTCTTCATTTTCTCCTCTTTCACTGCACTCTCCTCTTGTTCCCTTCCCCCCACACACCTTGGATTGCATCCTTTGTCATCACACTCTTACATGTTGAGCTTACATATGGAGTGAACTTCTCAAATAGGCAAATTGCAATTTCATGACTATTTTTCTCTACTTGCAATATCTTTGAAAACTCTAAGTAGAAAAGTTTTAAAATAAGACATGAAGTCTTCTGACTTCCTCCCTTCCATATCCTAGGCACCCATTGTAAATAAGGTAGTGATTCACTGATCACAGTTGAGAAGTGACATATGTCTTTTGGCAGCCAAGAAGGAAAACTACATTTTGGGGTGCGTTAGATGAAGGAAAGCCATCCAGTAAAAAGAGGTCATTTGCCTTCTATATTTAGTGTTGGTGTGGTCTCACCATAAATATTGTTGTGCAGTTCACAGCTCCAAAATATAAAAAGCAAATTAAGATACTTGAAAGAATCAGATGGGCACAACAAAGATGGTAAATGAGTTGTAAGACACGTCCTGTGAGGAGAAGCTAAGGACATTTGGTTTGTTTAGCCTGGAAAAAAGGAAGCTAAGAGAGCTTCATGGCTCTGTACAACTTCCTAAGGAAGAGAAATGGAGAGGGAGGAAATGATCTCTTCTCCCTGGTAACTGATAGTAAGACATGTTGGAAAGGCACAAAGCTGAGCCAGGGGAGGTTCAGACTGGATATTATGAAAGTTTTCTTTACCATGGGAGTGGTCAAACACTGGAACAGGCTACCTAGTGAGTTGGTTGATGCACCATTCCAATTTAAGAGGCATATGGATAATGCTTTTAGTAATATGCATTAACTTTTTGGTAGTCCTGAAATGGTGACACATTTGGACTTGATGATCTTTGTAGGTCCCTTCCAACTGTTCTGATCTGTTGTGTTCTGTTCTGTTCATTTTGCCTACAGTATGTATATGCCTGACCCTCTACAAATGGAGTGGAATGGAAAGCATGCAAAGGCAAAAGAGTAGTCCCAAAGATAGTTTCTTGAAACTATCAGATAGTCCCAAAGAGTTTCTTGAAACATTTTCATGGCTCAGGTAAATGGGAAGGGGTGGGTTTATTTGCAGGATCTATCTATCATCTATCTATCTATCTATCTATCTATCTATCTATCTATCTATCTATCTATCTATCNNAAAAAAAAAAAAAAAAGGCTACTTTTTCTTCATCTCAGAACAATTTCTTCAAAAATCTGTGACCACACTTCTGCCTGAAATAATTTTTTAGATTAAAAAGAAAAAAATAAAGCCATTGAACAATACTAATTGTATTTGTTAAATCACAACAATTTCACAGAACACACGAACAAGTAAAATAATTTATTTAAACTTGGAAAGCATCAGACCATCAAGTAACAATTTTATAATAAATACAATGAAACTTTTTGGAATGGCAGTATTGAATTAAAATACTTGTGTTTAATAGCTGTCAAATGAGCTGCAGACAAAAACTTTTCCTTTCTAATTCAAATAACTGATCAAGCAATTCTAAATCATAAATAATCATAAATGAAGTAACAACATATTTGTGAACAAATATAAAAGCTGTCTTTTCAAATAAGCTAAAAACAATGAATAACTGAGTCAGCTCTAATCATATACAGGTAAATTTAACCTTACACTGTACCAACAGCCAACACACTCTTCCAATAACTAATTTTACATACAGCATGTGATTTTAGAAAGATTTATTCCCTCCCGCCCTCCCTTCCTTTGTCCTTCCTTCCTTCCTTCCTTCCTTCCTTCC
>CM030756.1:107986-191052 GCA_018104995.1 Cairina moschata | reverse complement strand
TTTTTTCTCCTTTTTTTTTTTTTTTTTTTCTGTTACATAACGGTTCAGGTCAATTCTCATTTAGAAGAAAAACATCTTGTTCTTAACATAATATTTTTTTTTTTTTTTTTTGTGTATTGTTAATGGGATAAAGTTGATAAATATTTGCTGTGATTTGTTGGTCTATGTGTTGTCAAGCAATATTTCTGATTCCTTTTTTTTTTTTTTTTTTAAATCATATAAACTTATAAGAAGTAATGCTTTCCTTATGTATTGTATGTTATCTTAAAGGGAAGTATTGGTTTCCAAACCAAATCCTGATAAAAATTGTAAATGATTATATTTTTGTTTAATTTTAGAAAATATTTGCATTGCGTGTATGAGCTTCCAAATGTACTCCACATTCTTCTGCCAATATACAAAACATGACATTTACAACAATGAATCACAGAATCACAGAATTACAGAATTGTCTAAGTTGGAAGAGACCTCAAGATCCTTGAGTCCAACATCTGACCTAACACTAACAAGTCCTCCACTAAAACATATCGCTAAGTTCAACATCTGAATGTCTTTTAAAGACCTGCATGGATGGTGACTCCACCACTTCCCTGGGCAGCCCATTCCAATGCCTAACAACCCTCTCAGTAAAGAAGTTCTTCCTAATATCCAACCTAAAACACCCCTGGTACAACTGTAGCCCATTCCCCCTCATCCTGTCGCCAGGCACATGGGAGAATAGACCAACCCCTACCTCGCTACAGCCTCCTTTAATGTACTATAGAGAGCGATAGATAAGGTTGCCCCTGAGCCTCCTTTTCTCCAGGCTGAACAAACCCAGCTCCCTCAGCTGCTCCTCGCAGGACTTGTTCTCCAGACCCCTCAACAGCTTCGTTGCCCTTCTCTGGACTCACTCGAGCACCTTGATGTCCTTCTTGTAGCAAGGGGCAAATGCTTCCAAGGCAGCCAAGTAACCTCTCTTATATAAGTTGGTAATGAAATGACCATTTGAAAAATAATTACCTATAAAAATGAATTATTTTCATAGTCCTTCTGTGAGACCTAGTAGCTTCTCAAGGATTCCTGACATCAACCTTGATGGTTAAATGATATCTTAGGTGCAATCAGCTTTTTTTTTTTTTTTTTCCTGCCTATGAGCTTTTCACTTGCAGTTAGTCCTATGTGTAATCTTCACTTCACTTGCTCTTTGATAGGGTGGGCTTTTGCATCTGTGCAGTTTTTCATTATCCTGATCACCTTCCTAATAACATTTTGTTTTTAGAAAATGCAAACTGAACTTGTACAGAGTAATGTACTGAACTTATGAAACAAAATAATGCTCTGTCTCTCAGCCTTCTAGCATAGAGCATTTTTTGTACTACCTTTGACACCGTTTCCCCTGGGTTAAAATTCCACCTTATTATACTTGTATCGTCTATAATACTGTGGTATAATCTGTCACCAAAGCATGTGTCTTGTACAGATGGAAGTACACTGGTCATGCTTTATAGGCAGCTAGATCAGAACAGAGAGTATTTAGTGTTTTTCATCCCCCCCAAAAAAAACAAACAAACAAACAAACAAAAAAAACAGAGGAATGAATGCAAAGGTCTTAGCAAGGGTATAATTTATTTACATAAATTGCAAGCAGTAAAATCTTAAAAGAAACAAATAAAATTAAAAAAAGCAACATCAAAATGAAACCACGTAAATGGTGACACAATTTCTAGAATCATAGAATCATATACCTTTACTGTGCCCACATTTTGAACCAATTTATAGGAAATAAATGTAACAGGGCAAAGTATAGTATGGTCCACTTGAAATATGATAGGAAAAACAAAACAAAACAAAACAAATACAAAAAGAAAAAAAAGTTAGGCAAGTTTATTTACTTCTTGATTACTGGATGAGTGGCTATGTTTATGAGCAAATTTTTAAAATGGTACAGCCAGGATCCAGCACACACTGAAGAAGTTGTTAGCTGTACAGGAGTGTCCATATGCATTGTCAAGACCATTATCTGTAGTGGCTCCTCACTATAACATGAAACCTCCTTTTTTAGAGCAGTTCTATAAAGGAAATTTATCTTTCACTAGACTAGTGCCAAGTGGCATCAATGGGATTTGTGGTTCATACGAAATACAGTTTCCTCCTCATTTTACAGTGACTGCAGAAAAATGGCAAATTATTTATGTACCTTGCTTTCCCCACTGCTTTATGTCTCCAGAAAATATCCAAAGCTGGGTTCTGTGAGGGGTGGAAATTGTTGTTAACATACTATCTTTTTATCTTTTTTAGTGTTCTTTGGCAAAACCACTTGTTTAGTGAGCTTTTGAGCATGCAATGGAACAAGGGGAAAAGAGGGATGATGTTGCTTAGCAACAGTTCTCTCTTTGGTCAGGTAGTATGATTATGAGAAAAAGAAATCTGTAAATTCAGTGGATTTGGGTTCTGTCCGGGAATTTTATTTAATTTTTCAGAATCAAGCTTTTCCTTTGAAAAATTATAGACAGCCTTGATCATCCAAACTATAAAGCACAGAACTAATCAAGCAACAATATCATGTAAGTAGCAGGAAATATTATCCTAATGGAGCACTTAATTCAGTTGTTCTGCTTTATCTGTCATAGTATGCACTTCAGAAGGGTACTTTTCAAACAAAAAGTATGCTCAACTCTACAATTAATTTATTTTCTTTTTATAAATTGTTTTGTCATATAAAAAAACAAACTTCTACCTAAAAATGAAACACAATCTCTGTTTTTAAGTAGTAGGATATTTATATATTTTATACATTTTGTGTTAGTGGGGTTTTGATTCAGCTTCATGTATTTATTTTTAATGTGTAGATGGTGGTAAGTATTTCTATCAAGAGAATAATTCCTATCTCTAGATCTCTTCACTGTCTACATACCCATAGCAGAAGGAATAAGACACTTTCTTATGTAAAACATGATATTAGTGACACAGTCTTACCAAAAAAATAAAATTAAAAAAAAAAATCTGTAGATTGGAAGTAACCATAGGAGCACCTGAATCTGTAAACTCAATGCCCCTAATTCTGAGTGCAGAAAATAATGTTATTATTATTTACCCATTTACCTCTAGTCAAGCACTGCTTTGTTTTTCAACTCTCCTGCCCTTTTAGAACAAGAATGTATTTTGCACGCAGTTGACAAAATGTGTTATGAGTCCATTTTAAGCTTAAAAAGTAAACAGAAATTATGTATGTATGTACCTTCAAATTATTTTTGATCCCATATGAAAATTAAAAAAATCAAACAAATAAGCAACCCCTCCCCAAACAAACAAACATCTGTTAGCATTTCAAAAAAACTGCTAGCAATCAAATGTGTTGATAAGAAAACTACTAAGAGTGTTGACTGGGTTTATCTATATTGTCTGTCTGTGTGCCCCAGATAGGAAATAATTAGAGATATAATGTCCTTCATTTAAGAACATCAGGCAAACGTACATTTTACTTTATTTTTTTCTGAATTATTTTCTACGGTAACTTGTGGGTATTGTTATGAGTAGACAGAATACTAAGATTATGTATGGAAAGGTGCTGCCTAGTAAGCAGTTTCAGCATTGTTCTGAACAGACTGAATGGGGCAAAAAAAAATAATAAAAAATGCTCAGGGGGTTGCACAAACCTACCTGTTATTCCCTCTGCGCTTCACGACTGTGTTAAGTGTGCTTTTGGAACTGCAGTGTTTCAGAGGTGGAACATATGAAATTGATTCACACCTTAAGGCTCAGTGGATGGTTCCAGGGAAATTACACACTTCATTATACTTAAGCACAGAAAGATGAACAATAATGAAATTCTAATATGTAGTGGCCATAGCATAGGGATTATTGGCATAAATAGTAATTCAGGGAAATGGCATAATTTTGTATGACTAAGCAACAGTCAATATAATAAGTTTAGCTAACTCTTGATAGCAAAATAATATAATTAAGTAGAATTAGAATAAGAATGGCTTGCATGCAGAAAAATCATTTATATAAGCTGAAAAAAGGGTCTACCTAGAATACAGACAAGTCAAGTATATCACTACTGGATAGAGAGAGGTGAGCTACAAGTAAAGTGATATAGTTGTCTTTGTTTTGTCAAATGTATTCACACGCTACAGCTACATTAACAAGTGTATTGTATTTAATAAGGTCTGTTACACTGTGTATTTATTTATTTATTTATTTATTTTAATTCCAGTTTGCAGAGAATACTCAGAGCAGCAAACAACAGCAATACTTTGCACCAAAACTTCTACATGCACTCATATTTTTAGTTTACCAAATTGCATGAAATGTAATATATAACAGATACACAAAATGTGTTTGTTGGTAAATCTTCCTCTGGCTGAAGTTTCCTACAAAGATTACAATATTTATGAATAAAAGTCTAAACTCATAAAGATATCTAAGTATTCTACTCTTCTAGAAAATCTCAAGAAAAGTTTATGTTAAATAAGTCTACTTAATTACTTCATCACAATATATTAAAAAAAAAAAAAAAAAAAAAAAAAAAGTACTCAAGTCTTTCTTCATTCTCAGAACAACCAGATAGATAAGCAATTTTTCTCAACCTTGTCACCTACACAAACATCTTATTTCTGTCTGTACATATTTAACTTCTCCTTGCGGGATGCTCTTCTGGTTTGTCCTATGTCCTGAAGTGTACCAGCTGCAGATCTTTTAGCACTCTTAAACCCAGACAGAAATAACAGGAAAAAAAAACAAAACAAAACAAAAAAAAAAAACACATGAATTTGGAAGTGTGCTTTCTGCTCCTGGATATACACTGACTGTCCAAATAAACCAATTAAAAAGTTTTATAATCTCATTTTCTCACAATTAATTCCTAAGGCTAGTTGATGATTGCAGAAATAATTAATAAATTTTAAGCAAATGTAAATAGAGATCCTAATCCTCAAGCATTGTAAACTATCACAGTTCCACAGAAGTCCATAAAAATTGGTATTTTCACATAAAGTTTGGGATCTTTCCTCTTCCTTAAATACGTTGCGTTGTTCTTTCTAGTCTAAGTAATCATGTTTCTCTCCTGACAAAACTTTAGTTTGTGAGAGACCTGTTTTTATTTTTTTCTTCTCTCACAGCCAGTTACTCTCTATCTCTAGAGATATATTCTAGAGACTGTCTCTCTCTAGAGACCCAGACACACACAGACACACAGGCATATGCACACACAGTCCCAGCTAGCACAGGCCAGGTTGTGTGTAGCTTACCGGAGACTGGAGTGAAGTTGTACATACCTAGAACACCATTACTGACTAGGTAATATTTCACTGAGCCATACAACTTTGGACTTTCTTTGCTGTATAGCAAAACTATTTTATATTTATCAAAAAATCATGATATATGCTTTTAAGCATTTTAATGTCTACTACTCAAAAAAAAAAAAAAAAAGGCATAGAAGAGGAAGATGAAGACATACAGATATTTAGTGGTAAATATGGATATGTTTTGTAATAGAGTAATGAAAGAAACTTGAAACTTCAATAACCACTTGAAGAACTATGCATCAATATTTCATTGACATATTTCATTGCATTGCAGTCTTAACTTGAAATGAGATATAATATAAAGCACATACCAGCCATAGGGTCAGTGATCTGAAGAGACATGCTGGAAACATCACATATACTGGGTAATCACATGGTTTAGGCCTTTAAATGTAAGCCCATTTTGGAGTTATGTGGGAGAGATCCTGTAAAAAGGTCTTCTTATGTTATGTATGTAACCAGGATTTTAACCTCTTGGACAGTGAGGCATTTCTATAAGGCAAGGAATTTCAGTCCAGGCTTTTAAATCAAAGTGCAGAATACTTTTAAATTTTATAATTTTATCTGTGTTCTCAGAGGTGATAAACAAAAACATAACATAGAGGTTTTACTGCTTCTTCTGGCTGCTACTTCTACTTTTTTGGTTTCAGCTCATTATGCACAGAGACTGCATTAGTTGGCGAGGGAAGATCAACTAATGTCATCTAACTGGAGTGCTGTAAGGCCTTTGACAGTGTCACACGTGACATTCTGGTCTCCAGATTGAAGAGATGTGGTTTGGATAGGTAGACCATTCAGTGGATAAGGTGTTGACTTGAAAGTTGCACCCAGAGAGTGATGGTCAATGACTTTATGTCCAAGTGGAGGCCGGTGATGAGTGATGTCCCTCAGGGGTCTGGGACAGACCTGACAGTGTGATCAAGTGCATCCTCATTAAGTTTGCAGATAACAACAAGCTGAGTAGTGCAGTTCATACAACAGAAAGAAGAGAGACCACAGTGAGACCTGGAAGAGTTTGAGAATCAGGCCCACGTGAGCTACTTGACATTCAAGTCTATGTGTAAGGTGCTGCACCTGGGTCAGGGTAATCCCAGACAGGAGGACAGACTGGGAGAAGAACTCATGAAGAGTGGCTGTGCAAAGAAAAACTTGAGGGTGCTGGTGGATGAAAAACTTGAAAGGAGCCAGCAGTGCGTATTTGCAGCCCAGAAAGCCAAGAGCATCCTGGGCTGCACTAAAAAAAAATAAATAAAAAAAATCAATCGCCTCCCTCAGCAGGCTCCCCTTCCTCTCTACTTTGCCCTTATGAGGTCCCACTTGGTGTACTGCATCCAGCTCTGGGACCTCCAGCACAGGAAGGACATTCATCTGTTAAAACAGGTCCAGAGAAAGGCTACAAATTCACCTGTTAAAACAGGTACAGAGAAAGGCTACAAATATGATCAAAGGTCTGGATGACTTTTTTTCCCCTATGAAGAAAGGATGGGAGAGATGGGGATGTTCAGCCTAAAGAAAAGAAGACTCCTGGGTGGCCTTATTGCAGTTTTTCTGTATTTAAAGGGGACTTATAAAAGAGATGACTCTGCTCAAACAGGTAATGACAGAACAAAGAGGAATGGTTTTAAACTGAAAGAGGAGATAATTAGATTACAGATTAGGAGGAAATTCTGCACTCAGAGGGTGGTGAGGCTCTGGAGTAAGTTGTCTAGGGCTGTATATGTATATCCATCCCTGAAGGTATTCCAGACCTGAGCAACCTGATGTAGTGGGTTGCATTTCTGCCTATGGAAGGGTGGAAGGAACTAGGTGTTCTTTAAGTTCCCTTCCAACCTGAGCCATTCTATGATTCTATGATAACAAAGGATTTTTTTCTTCTAATTTGTTTTTGAAATGTATTTCTTCTTGTATCTCTGAATTCATAAATCATTTGTCCACACAACAACAGAAGGGGGTCAATGATATTTCTAGTGTTTTTCCCGATGTTAATGGAATACTGCACCACAGCTAAGTAATGTTAGGTTATTTTTTTTGTTTGTTTGTTTGTTTGTTTTTTCTCTCCTTCTTTTCTTTTTGTGTTTTAGGGAGTCAGTCAAATGCAATAGTAGACATTGGGTTGCCTACTGTTTGTTTGTGTTACTTGAAAGCTGATCTGTTTTTTGTGATCATATTGGGCTGGCTCACATCTGAGGTCTAGTCACTGTTTCACAACTACAGTACAGTTTTGTGATTGTCCATATCTGGTGGTCATGCTGATATCAGAGGCCAGAAATATGTAGTTAAGTAGAGTGCCTGAGCATATATTCATTTTTAAAATGTAGTGTCTATCTTCATAGCAACAGAATCAAGCTGCCAAAGCTGCACATTCTGGTTGCAACACTTTTGCATAAGCATGAGGCTGAATTTCTGTCAAAGATTAAGATTTATGGATGTTTATGGTAAATGCTGTGTATGATGTAGTGCTTAAAGAAATCTATCACATATTCATGAAGGGAAGATATTAGTTCAATCCACATCCAAATGTTTAGTGAGAATCTTGGTGACCCATACAATTCATCTTTCTTCTTTTCCTAGAACCACTGTCTGTTCCCATGTCTTAAAATAATGCTTGCTTGTGACAGATGGAAAAGCCTCCAATTTCAACACATTAAGCCTATCCTTGTATGAGGCAGGAGAGTATGTCAAACATGTGTTAGGGTATGCTACTTTCCTTTTGCAGTGGTCCACTTTTCAACAGATTTACCCACATAAGAAAATCCAGAATCATAACATTTCTTATGGTCATCTTATACATGTATGCTCATTCAAATTTGGAACCTGTTGTCACAGGAAGAAATAAACCCAAGCAAGCTCAGTTTTTCACCAGAAAAAAAAAAAAAAAAAAAAAAAAAAAAAAGATATTAGCTTTTGCAGAGCTTTTTGTAGACAGAAGCTGGAGGGAAAAATAAATAATAATAATAATAATAATAGTAGTAGTAGTAGTAGTAGTAGTAGTAGTAGTAGTCCTTTGCTGGGTCTGTTTACTGTCTCTCAGATTCTGAGAGATCAGAATTATTTTTCCACTATCATATAGGAGAATGTAATTGTAAAAGATGTTTCTCTCAGTCCCTGCTTAGATACAAAATCTGAATGCCCTTTTTCTTGTCTGTTCATATGGATGGTGAAGGACAGTCTTCATTGTTTTAGGACAATGAAGTCAGTAACTTCATTTCCAGTGTTCAGCCTTAGATCATAGAATCATACAATCCTTGAATATCCTGAGTTGGAAGGATCCTCAAAGTCCAGCTCCTGGATCCACACAGGTCTACCCCAAAATTCAGACCACATGACTTAGAGCATAGTCCAAACACTTCTTCAACTTCAACAGTCTTGGTGACATGACTACTTCCCTGGGGAGCCCGTTCTGTTGTGCAGCCACCTTCACTTCTTGGTGAAGTCTTTTCCTGATACCCAGCGTGAACCTCCCCTGTCATAGCTTGTCATAGCATTCTCTCAGGTCCTATTGCTGGTCACCAGAGAGAAGAGATCAGAGCCTGCACTTCTGCTCCCACTTGTTAGGAAGCTGGAGACCATGATAAAGTCCTCAGCCTTTTCCAGGCTGAACAAACCAAGTGACCTCAGCTGCTCTGCGTATGTCTTCCCCTCTAGGCCCTTCATCATCTTTGTGTCCCCTTTTAATGAGAGCTACTTCTTCTGTTTGCCAGATACAATAGATGGATAATGCTGCTGTGGTGATATCTTTGATCTGCATGTGTGCTATCACTATCGTCTTTCTAAAATTGTCATATTCTTCCCCTGTGATCAGAATAAAACATATGTAAAACAGACTTGAATCTATAAAAGATCCAAGGATGAATGAGTAAATGTTAATCTGTAAAAACTGTTCACCTAACCTGACTGTTAAACCTAAAATGGGTCAGAGAACAAATTGTAAGTAAAATCTGTATTACATACTCCACTCTTTGTCTTGGTCTTCTCTGCCTTTTTTCAATGTTGTGGAATGTGAAATGCTAACTGAGGCCCAGACCGCCTCTCCAGATAACTGGCAGCAGTCCCTGACAATTTGTGAATTTATACATGACAGAAAAAAATTAAATAAATAAAAAGGAATTAATATAATTTCCACTTCTAGAGTCACTGAGGCTCCAGAGGAGGACCATGTGCTGGAAAGAGTCGTCCCAGATCTAGTTCCAAAAGCAAGTAGAACTTTGATTAGGTATTGGCCTCCATGACATATTTTTCCTCTCTACGTGTTTCTTAATTGCTAACTTCCTGGACATTTTGAGGTAAGTGTATATATTTCCTTTATCTTGCTCATTTTGTATTTAGCTTTCTGTACTTCTTGAGCATCTGACCTACAAAAGGTCTATATCATAGCCATCTCTATTTTGCCTTGATCTTGGTATATCTGAGAAAGGGTGTTTGAGTAGTTATTGATGATCTTCTGGCCATTGCTTGCGCTTTATAGGTCAGAAGTAAAGTGACCCCCAGCAATAAAATATATATATTCCAAAAACTTTCTGAAATTTCTGAGATCATCTCTGTCACATCTCTGTTATGATTGGTTGTATTCTCCAGAATACTGAGAATTACTTTATGCAGATACTGCACAGAAACTGATAATTTCCAGTTTGTCAATAGCTATCAAATTTGAGGTCACCAAATGTGGTTTCTGTATCACCACCCCATCTTACAAAATCTCAATTTTTATTCAAACAGGAGATGAAGATTTTCCTGCTAGAAATTGAAGCAAATTATCTACAGCTTTCTAGCTGTTGATTACAGTTTTCAAATATATAAAAAGGGATACTATATGATCACCACAGATATTACTAATACACCAAGTTTTGCCTGCAGTCTGAGTGGTTTAACAATCTGCAACTTATTAACCCAAGTCCTGCTGCCTCTGAATTGCACTTCTAACACAGCTTTTATCACCAGTTCTTTGTTTCCTTAGTGCTTAGCTTGGGACTAAGTTTCCAAACAGAACAGAAAGTCCACAGAAGTGGATTCCATTTCCAGTGAGAGTGGAATTTGTTCTTATATTTACCCTTCCTTACATTCATATGTCATGTTTATTCCTATGAGTGCAGGCCTCCATTATTTTCACTCTTTCTTTTTAAAACGGGGAAGAAGGAAAGGGACCTTTAACATTGTTTCTTTGCTCATGGAGTCCTTATTAAAAAACAGTGAATGCAACTGTTTAGTTTCCATTGTTAAAAATGATGAATTTCCTTCCCAAATAGAGTGTTTACTATTAAACCTTTTGCTTGATTGCACAAAACTTATTTGGATTAACATTTCCAGAAAGTATATTTCAAGTGATAAACAACATAGAGTTCAAGCAAAATGTTTATATTCCCCTCAAAACAATTTTTCCTTCTGCAGGCTCCATATATCAATGGTTTTAGAGTCCTGTAGAAAAAAAATAGCAACAACATTACAGTTTCTTGTGTGTAGTCTCACCACACTCACTTGACAGACTGCTTGTAGCCTAATATTTGTTGCACATACATACAAATAAATCTCAATCACTCTCATTTTCATAGGGAGAGGACACGACCAGATGAAATTAATTTTTAAATCAAACATACTAGATAAATTGGTTGGCATTCATCCAGCTCTGTGTCGATGTCTGTGAAAAAGAAAAATTCTGGTTGCTTGAATCACTGACTTCTGTATTTTCTTAAACTCATAAAAGGCTCACTAAGGAAAATAAATAGATAAGACAAGATAGTCCTTGAGCTCATCAGTTTTCTATGAATGGAGGCAAATACCACTGAGTGAATTCCTTCTGCTGATATGATTACTTTAATAAATTCTTTACTATTGTAAGAGATAACTAGAGTACGTCATGGTCTCTAGTATCATATTTTGTTCTAAAGACTTGGATATTATTATAAATGAATTCTCCAAAAACAGTCTTACATTTGAAACATTCCATTAGAAGTTATATTTGTGCAGAGAAATTCAGATTTTTTGGTTCTGAGCCATCACTCCCCAAAGTTTCTGCTTACAAAAGTGATAACAGAACTTGGAGTTCAAAGTGTTTTTGAATAAGTGCCAGGTATTTTGAGACGCCTGCAGCTAACACATCATTGCATGACAAATCATTTCCACTAACTCCTTTGGAGCAGTTTGATGGTTTGCTCTAGTTATTGAGAAATCACTTGAAGTTCTGAAGTGTAAGACATCATCCACAGCATGTCTGTGAGCAATTACTGGGTATTTTTTGCACTTGTAGATCTCTACAGTTAAGTGTTTCAGCTTAGAAACACAAGTCTCAATTTTTTTAAAGTAGAAATAAAGTTTACCATTCTGAAATTAACATGTAATCATAACTTCCATGACATATACTCCTACTACATATAGCATTATTTAAGTGCTACCAATAAACCTTTTAACTTTTCTGTTAGAATGCATTATGTAGCACATGCTCAGAGAGGGCTGAAGATATGAAAACAAAATAAAACTAAACCAACCAACCACTACCACCACCAAACAAACAAAAAAGGCCACAAAACCAAACCAGAACAAGACAAGACAAAACAAAACAAAACAAACAAATAAATAAATAATTAACAACCAAACAATCCCCAAACAATTCAACAAACAACATCCTTGAAAAAAAGTTTTTATTTTTTTTCTCTGAATTAAATATTATATCATTAATTCTTAAAAATGAACAAACAAACAAAAAAAACCCTTTCGTTCTCTGACATCACATATTTCATATTAAAGGTTCCCTTGATCATCCTGGTTAATAAATAAATAGAATCCTAACATATTCCACATGTTATTTTCTGGAAAACAGATCCATTCTGATTATTTCCAATGTGGAGCGGTGGAAAATATTTCAGGAATCAATATTAAAATAGCAAGTAAATTATGTATTTATTTATTTATTTGTATTTTTATGTTGTCAGTTTTAAGTGTGAGTGCCATCACATGATAAAATACACAGTGTATGGGATTTCAACAAACATTTTGTTATCATTGCTTAATGACAGTTTTATTTTCCTGATTGCATTGTTTTTTAATTTACAAATAATTATTCTTACATATTTATAGCTTCACTGGATTATCATCAGTAGATTAGTGAAAGAATTTATTTGAAAGACATTGCACAAAGGATAGCATAAATGGTGCCTGCAGACATACAGACAGTTGCTAAATGAACTTACTCTGTAAGCCAACTTCTTACCTTCACAGGGTTACACAAGTACTGTTAATCATGTGGTTCCCTGGCTTTGACAAATACTACATAATTCTGATGTATTTGTCTCAAAAGTAGACAGTCAACTTTCAAATAATTTGGGCAAGAATTGGAACAGATTTTTTAGATTTTTGTTTTTATTTTCTCATTAAGCTCACTGGATTCAAGGTTCAGACTAGTTTAATTGCTTTTTACATGCTTGCAGCTGTCACATGGAAAAACTGATTTTTATATATATATTTATATATCATATATCAGTAATGAAGTAACAAGAAGGCCCATTAAAAAATAGAAATTATATATCCTGAAGTTATAACTGCATCAAACTATTTTAATATATTCTCACATTGATATTTAATAAAATATGAATGCATATTTAATGAAACCCTGATAAAGTAATGCTAAGTTATTGTGTTAAATGTTAATAATTATTATTGATAGTTCAGAAATATTATTAATTATGCTTGAGGTATGATTATTGTGTAAATTATAATGAAAATCAGAAAAAAATGAAGAATTGGAAATTAATATGGAATACTAACTATGTTACCCCTCCTAAATATAAATATACAATATAAATATAAATATACAACAAATATATGCAACCAATAAAATTCCTAAAAACACCAGAACACTGTTATGTGAAAAATGTCTATCAGTCGTTGTAGACTGAAAGAGTGTTCTGATTTTACAAGAACTCTCGCTGTTACTGCATTTGATTGATCTCTAGATAAAAACAAAACAAACAAGCAAATAAAAAATGAGAACAACAGCAATAAAAATCCCACACAGTTACTTGAAAACAGCTATCTCAGTAAAAGTGCTTCTTTTAAAGTTACTGATCAAGACATCCAAAAAGAGAACAGCTTTTTACACCTTCAAATCATTCAGAGCATCATACATGTAATACAGAAAACAGAGAATAATTTTTCTCCATAGTTTTTCTTATCAGAGCTATGAGGTGCTAGTCTCCATAAGTACAAAGCACACCTGAAAAGGAGTTTCTTGTAGTCATCTCTTAGAATTCCACTGCATTTTAACATAACAAAATTGAATACAGAAACTTGATTTCATGTCTTCATCATTTATTGCTACAAACCAAAGATGTTACTTCAGGACATTATTCCCAGGAGTTCAATAGTTAATAGAATTGTCATTTGCTTTTAGGAATCAAAGAAGAATGTAATACTCTACAGATGTATAGGAAAGCATGCTTAATTTAAAGTTATTCTGAACCAGAAAACTTTAGCAATTTAGAAGTGTTAATTTGCAGGCAAATTCTATTATAATTTTGTATAAGATAATGCATTCTGTAAGAATTTTGAATTTTTGAAAAATACACATAGTTACTGACATAAATAAATAAACCAGAGGTCATTTCAAAATCAAATATTAATTTTAATAAGTAAGAGTTTTCTTGTTTGTTTGACTTTTAAAGAAAAATATGCAAATAAGAAGTAGAGCATTTATCTTGAGAAAAGTAAAGTTTTAAAATATAATCAAACTGAAATATATAAAATAAGATCTATGGCAACAGTAAATTAAAGTTATAGCAAAGATGTCGTTTAAGCAATTTGTAAATAGTATATTTCCCTGCTGTGTTTGCAATATTACCTTCTGAATCATCAGGAACTATAACTCAAAAAATCTTTTGATTTACGTTTTCCTAAGACCTAAAGGCATGAAAGGACGTTACAGATAAGATTAACAACTTGATGATCTACTAGCTTAAATAAAGAAAATGCTGCCTTTTTCCAACAGGCTTAGATTAGCAATTGATACATTCTTGCAACCCATCACATAGATATATGGCATGGGAAAAGACTGTCTGGCTCAGTTTGTGAGAAGTTTTAGTGAGGTTTCTATATTATATTTATGAGTAAATTGATTGCAGTATTAAAATCATTTTTACAAATGAAACCCTGCTTTTCAGAACTATTTGCCTTACATTTCCAGTTATACCATGGGTTTATTTCTGTGGGAGTTCCACAATTTGACTGAAAGTCTCTCTCATTCATTCCAGTTTGGTTCAATGATTGCTGAAGCATTGTAGCATCTGAGTGCCTTCACTTAGCACAATAAACACTGTGACTAATGGCTACCATATGTTGTGTATGCATCTATAAGAAGGGTTGTAAGGAGGAGTTGGGGAACTACAGTCTATCAGCCTGTCAGTCTGACCCCAGTTCCAGGAAAGGTGATGGAACAGGTCATCTTGAATGCAATCACGCAGCATATGCGGAACAACTGTAGGATCATGCCCAGTTAACATGGGTTCATGAAAGACAAGTCCTGCCTTACCAACATTACCAACTGGGTGACCAGCCTGGTAGATGAGGGAAAGGCTGTTGATGTAGTCTACAAAGACTTCAACAAGGTCTTTGACATGGTCTCCCAAGTATTCTCCTGGAGAAACTGGCAGCCATGGCTTGGACAGAGACACTCTTTTCTGGGTTAAAAACTGTCTGGATCACCAGGCCAAGAGAGCGATAGTGAATGGAATGAAATGCAGCTGGTGACTGGTCACCAGTAGTGTTCCCCAGGGATTAGTGTTGGGGGCCCATTCTCTTTAATAGCTTTATTGATGATGTGGATGAGCGAATTGAGTGCACCCTCAGTAAGTTTACAGATGACACCAAACTGAGGGGAAGTGTTGATCTGTCAGAGGGGTAGGGAAGGATGTGGACAGGATGAATCAAAGTTCAACAGGATGGTGTTTAACATGTCTAAGTGCTGGGTCCTGCACTTTGGCCACAGTAACTCCATGCAACACTAGAGGCTTTGGAGTGAATGGCTGGAAATTGTGCAGAGAAAAAATAATCTGGGCTGCTGATTAATGCTTGCCTGAACGTGAGCCAGCCATGTGCCTAGGTGGCCAAGAAAGTCAATGTCATCCTGGTTTGTATCAGGAATAGTGTAGCATGAAGGACCAGGGAAGTAATTGTTCCTCTGTACTCTGCTCAGATGAGGCTGCACCTTGAGTACTGTCTGCAGTTTTGGTCTGCTCACTACAAGAAGGACACTGAGGCCCTGGAGGCTGTCCAGAGAAGGGCCACAAAGCTGGTGAAGGGCTTGGAACACAAGTCCTATGAGGAGCGTTTGAGGGAACTGTCTTTGTTTAGCCTGGAGAAGAGGTAGTTTGAGGGAGACCTTATTGCTCTCTACAACTACCTGAAAAGAAGGTGTGGGGAGCTGGGAGTCAGCCTCTTCTCACAGATACCTAGTGATAGGACAATAGGGAATGACCTCAAGATGCACAAGGGGAGGTTTAGGTTGGAAATTATGAGATATTTCTTCTCAGAAGGAGTAGTCAGGCACTGGAACAGGTTTCCCAGGGAGGTGGTGGCATCATTGTCCCTGGGAGGACTCAAGGAAAGGTTGGATGTGGTACTTAGAGAAGTGATTTACTGAGTGATATTGGTAGTAGGGTGATGGTTGGACCAGATGATCTTAAAGGTCTCTTCCAACCTTAATGATTCAATAGCTCTATGATTCTATGACTCTATTTACTTTTTATCTCATTTTATTTTTATCAAATCTTCCTTTCTCTGCCTGAAGGGAGCCTACAGGATACCTGGAGAAGGACTCTTTATTAGGGGGTGTAGACAAGGAGTAATGGCTGCGAGATGAATAAAAAAAAAAAAAAAAAAAAAAAAAAAAGTAGATTTATGTTAGATATAAGGAAGGAATTCTTTACTCAGAAGGTGGGGAGGCACTAGAACGCATTGCCCAGCAAGTTGTGAATGCCTCATCCCTCAAAATGTTCAAGGCCAGGTTGGATGGGGTTTTGATCGGACTGATATCATGGGAGATATACTTGTCCATGGCAAGAGGAATTGGAATTACATGATATTTAAGTTTCCTTCCAACGTGAACCATTCTGTGATTCTATGATTCCATTCTAATCTTAAATATCAAAAATATGTTGTGCTAGGTCAACAGAACTATTGACACCATCTTTCACCATAGGGCATAAGATTATTTTATTCAGTAGATTGGGGGCAGTCTGTTGAGAGCCATGGAGATAGTGAAAGAAGCTTTAAACATGTATGTCTGCTTTGTGACAACCATGTACAAAGTGTAAGACAGCTGTGGTGATTTAAAGTAGGGAAATAAGTTGCTATATGGGTATTTAAAGCCCATTGCCTCATTTCATGCAAATTTGTTTCAAGTACGTAAGTCATAGGAGAAAGTAAAAGTTTATTAAAAAATAAAATAAAAAATCCAGAATAATTTTATACACCATGTATGTATTAATGCATACAAGTGATCTAAAATACTGAAATGCTGATTCTAACATATATGAATTATCAGTTTTCTGTAAATGTATTTGCTATTGAGATTTGCAATAGTTTTTATCTCTTCTTAGACTGCAAAAGTAATTTGGAGCACGTCTGAATAATGCATTCTACCACATCTGTCTGCTTAGGGCACACACTGATAGCACACAGTGTTTTTGCAATTCCTTCTCATTCTACTATAATTATATTTTTTGACTTCTCAGTTTCCTATAATTCCTTCTAATTGATGGGTAGGAAAATCCAATTAGAGAACTAATACACGTTATCTTTCCCTGGAATCTGTGATTCAGGATTCACAGGTAACTCTAGAATGCAGCTCAGAGTCTACAAGGACTTGCAAATTTATTTTATTTTATTTTATTTTATTTTATTTTATTTTATTTTATTTTATGTTTATTTTGTTGTTGGTGGTGGTTTTCAGATGGTCTAATGCACCTTCTGGGATTTGGTATGACAACTGGGATTTGGTATGACAACTCTTCATTTCTCCCCAGGAGCGGGCTTTCCTGAGTTTTAGTAGAAACAAATTTCTGATTTCCAAACAAGCTACACAAAGGGGAGAAATTTCCCTTTTATTTTTTTCTTCTGTTGCTTCTGATTTCCTTATATGAAGATATTCTATGTAAGGAATCACATGCCCATGTTTGAAACTGTGAATCTAATGAAAGAAGTGCAAGCCAACAACAAACTACTTAGGGCAATTACTTAGTCTTAAAAAGCTAGTAACATTTTACTTTTGAAACATGGATTTGATAGAATCTCATGATCTAATTCTTTGCATCAGACTCAGATATGGAATAGTAAGGTTACTTGAGTCAATTAATTCGCTACTAATAGCAAACAAACAAACAAATAAATGTTTCTAATGTATTATGCCAATACTGATAGAATGATGAAAATCAATCAATCAATAAAAACACTTTTCTCAACCAATCACCAAATCATTACTGTGAACAAGACAAAGCCTGTGAAATATTTTACTGATGAAAGCCAAGAGACATGAGAGACATCACAGGATGTATTCAGGGACATATTTGAAGAGAACTGAATATAATACAGAAGAAAACAGGAGAGGAGAGGAGAGGAGAGGAGAGGAGAGGAGAGGAGAGGAGAGGAGAGGAGAGGAGAGGAGAGGGAGTTACTGTGGAGGACCTGTTCATCAAACAACTCTTCTTTAGCTCAAAATGTACTGGTTTGTTTTTGTTTTGTTTTGCTTTCCTATAATACAAAATATTTTGCTCATCACACAGAATTTAACAGTTCTTTCCAGTTACCATAAACTTGGAACCTAAGTAGAGAAATAAATAATAATGTTGAGGACCAGTGATAATCTACAGAGAGAATTCAGAGGTCAGGTTTTCAGCTGATTTCTGACATGAGCTACATCCACGTTTGCAGTTTGTATTTCAGCTGAAAGCTATATGGAGATAACCTGTGGCCTTTTTCACAGCTTGCAAGTCACTTTACATACTTTGAGAGACATTTAGTCTTGTATATTCATAAATACTCTGTCAACACTCAGCTTTTTCACTGACATTTTAATATGTTTTTTAATATTGTTGGTATTAGAGCAAACAGTTGTTCCTCTCTATACCTATTGTGTCTTCCATAGATCTAATGCCCAAAGACAAGGAGGTTTGGACAGCACTAGTGTTATTGTGAATGACCTCCATATATAAAAACAGTTCCAAAGGGATCCTAATTGAAATGCAAAATTCATATTCTGGATTAAAACAACCTCTCAACACTCTGGATGCCAGGTAAAAATTTCTTAGTTTACTAAATCTTTCACAAATTAAAAACAAAACAAAGCAAAACAAAGCAAAATATATTTTTAAAAGAGATTAAAAACAACAAATCACAGTTAAACAAATTAAACAGTGAAAACAGTTTAGCTGTCTCTCCCCTACTGCATTTTTTTTTTTAATGTAGCTTGTCAATAAATGAAACTTAAAAGCGTGTCAGAAGTACACTGTCTTATTTTATAGTAAAAAATATATATATATATATATGTGAATTATAGTTTGCCTACAAACTTAGTTTATTTTTCAGATATAAAAAGGAGGAGGAGAAGAAGAAAAAAGAAGATGACGAAGACGAAAGGGAAAGGGAAAGGGAAAGGGAAAGGGAAAGGGAAAGGGAAAGGGAAAGGGAAAGGGACAAGCCCTAATGACCCTCCCCCCCTTTGCCCCCCCCAGCACTGTTATAAGAAAGTTCATTTGCATCAGTGAGGTACCTCTTTTTAGAAAAGACAGCACCTATTGCCATTTGATGTCTGAAATTTGGGACTTCAGAACTCCTCAGAAGACTACATGGGTGAAAAAATGCTCTGCTCCCTTTCAAAGAGCCCTTTTTCATGAATTCAGGATTCTGGGGTGAGGTGCTGGGAAATAGATGCATGCTTTCCCAAGAAGTTTAGTAATATTAAAGGAATATTTGGCTTATTATGTCAATGTTTTAATGCTGTTTTATTTTATTTTATTTTAATTTATTTTATTTTATTTATTTAATTTGTGATACTTATCTTTGAAAGAGCAGAAATATTTGAGACTCTATACTCTGGTGCCAGTAAAATTACAAAATCACAGAATCACAGAATTGTCTAGAGTGGAAGAGACCTCAAGATCATCGAGTCCAACCTCTGACTTAACACTAACAAGTCCTCCACTAAACCATATCGCTAAGTTCAACATTTAAACATCTTTTAAAGACCTGCATGGATGGTGACTCCACCACTTCCCTAGGCAGCCCATTCCAATGCCTAACAACCCTCTCAGTAAAGAAGTTCTTCCTAATATCCAACCTAAAACACCCCTGCTGCAACTTTAGCCTGTTCCCCCTTGTCCTGTCGCCAGGCACGTGGGAGAATAGACCAACTCCCACCTCTCTACAGCCTCCTTTAATGCACTATAGAGGGTGATAAGGTTACTCCTGAGCCTACTCTTCTCTAGGCTGAACAAACCCAGCTCCCTCAGCCGCTCCTCGCAGGACTTGTTCTCCAGTCCCATCACCAACTTCATTGCCCTTCTGTGGACTCACTCGAGCACCTTGATGTCTTTCTTGTAGCGAGGGGCCCAAAACTGAACACAGTACTTGAGGTGCAGCCTCACCAGAGCCGAGTACAGGTGGTCAATCACTTCCGTAGCCCTGCTGGCCACACTGCTTCTTATGCAAGCCAGTATGCTGTTGGCATTCTTGGCCACCTGCTGGCTCATATTCAGCCCACTATCCACCAATACTCCCAGGTCCTTCTCCGCCTGAGAACTTTCCAACCACTCATCTCCTAGCCTGTAGCGCTGCTTGGGGTTATTGTGCCCCAGGTGCAGGACCTGGCACTTGGCCTTCTTGAACTTCATGCAGTTGACCTCAGCCCATTGGTGCAGCCTATCCAGACCCTCCTGCAGAGCCTTCCTACCCTCGAGAAGATTGACACACGCACCTAACTTGGTGTCGTGTGCAAACTTACTAAGGGTGCACTTGATCCCCTCATCCAGATCATTGATAAAGATATTAAAGAGAACTGGCCCCAGTACTGAGCCACTAGTGACCGGTCTCCAACTAGATTTGACTCCATTCACTATGACTCTTTGGGACCAGCTATCCATCCAGTTTTTAACCCAACAAAGCATACACCATTCCAAGCCATGAGCAGCCAGTTTCTTGAGGAGAATGGTGTGGGAAATGGTGTCAAAAGCCTTACTGAAGTCAAGGTAGACCACATCCACAGAATTTCCCTCATCCACTAAATGTATCATAGAAGGAGATCAGGTTCGTCAAGCAGGACCTGCCTTTCATAAACCCATGCTGACTGGGCCTGATCGCCTGCTTGCCCTGTAAGTGCCATATGATGACACTCAAGATAATCTGCTTGATGAGTTTTGCTGGCACTGAGGTCAAACTGACAGGCCTACAGTTTCCTGGGTCTACCCTCTGGCCCTTCTTGTAGATGGGTGTCATGTTTGCTAGCCGCCAGTCAACTGGGACTTCCCCTGATAGCCAGGACTGTTGATAAATGATGGTAAGCGGCTTGGCCAGCTCCTCTGCCAGTTCTCTCAGTATCCTCAGGAGGATCCCATCTAGCCCCACTGACTTGCATACATCCAAGTGCTGTAGCAGGTTGCCAACCACTTCCTCATGGATTGTGAGGGCCACATCCTGCTCCCCATTCCCTTGCAACGATTCAGGGTACTGGGTATCCAGAGAGCAACTGGTTTTGCCGCTAAAGACTGAGGCAAAGAAAGCATTAAGCACCTCCACCTTTTCCTTATCTCTTGCAAGATTCCCCCCCGCATCCAGTAAAGGATGGAGATTCTCCTTAGTCCTCTGTTTTGCACTGATGTATTTGTAAAAACATTTTTTGTTGTTTTTAACGGCAGTAGCCAGATTGAGCACCAGATGAGCTTTGGCCTTTCTAATTTTATCCCTGCAATGCCTCACAATATCTCTATAGTCTTCCCGAGTGGCCTGTCCTCTTTTCCAAAGATTGTAAACCCTCTTTTTTCTCCTAAGCTCAAGCCACAATTCCCTGTTGAGCCAGGCCGGTCTTCTTCCCCGCCAGCTTGTCTTTGGGCACGTGGGGACAGACCACTCCTGTGCCATTAAGATTTCCCTCTTGAAGAGTGCCCAGCCTTCCTGGACTCCTCTGCCCTTCAGAACCACCTCCCAAGGACTCTACCAACCAGTGTCCTGAACAGTTCAAAATCGGCCCTCCGGAAGTCCAATACAGCCGTTTTACTGGTCCCCTTCCTGGCTTCACCAAAATGGAGAACTCTACTATTTCATGGTCACTCTGCCCAAGACAGCTTCCAACAACCACATCCTCCACCAGTCCTTCTCTGTTTGTGAAGAGAATGTCTAGCGGGGCGCCACCCCTGGTAGGCTTACTAATCAGCTGCGTCAGGAAGCTATCTTCCACGCTCTCCAGAAACCTCCTAGACTGCTTTCTCTGTGCTGTGTTGTGCTTCCAGGATATATCTGGGAAGTTGAAGTCCCCCACAAGAACAAGCACTGACAATTTCACAACATTTTTCAGCTGCCTGTAGAACTTCTCATCAGTCTCCTCATTCTGGTTTGGCGGTCTATAACAGACCCCGACCAGGATGATTGCCTTGTTGGCCTTCCCACCAATCCTAACCCATAGGGACTCAATCTTATCATTCCCAGCCTTAAGTTCCATGACATCAAAACTCTCTCTGATATAGAGAGCCACACCACCACCCCTTCTGTGCTGCCTGTCCCTTCTGAAGAGCTTATAGCCAGGCATTGCAGCACTCCAGTCATGAGAGTGGTTCCACCATGTTTCCGTGATGGCAACCAAGTCGTAGCCTGCCTGCTGCAAGATGGCTTCCAGCTCCTCCTGTTTGTTACCCATGCTGTGTGCATTCGTGTAGATGCACTTCAGTTGGGCCATTGCCTTCTCTCCCAGCCTTGCCATTGTTCCCCCTGGCACAGCTCTAACAAGCCTTGTTTCAGCCCTGTCCCCCTTCTTACCTAGTTTAAAGCCCTCTCTATGAGCCCCACCAGCTCCTGGCCTAGGATCCGTTTTTCCCTTAGTGATAGGGACCCGTCTGTGGCCATCAGGCCGGGTGCCGAGTAAAGCGCCCCATGGTCAAAAAAAAACAAACAAAATTTCTGTGTTGGCACCAGCCTCTGAGCCATGTGTTTATCAGGTGGGGTTTCTGTGTCCTCTCGGTACCCCTTCCTGCCACTGTAGGGATAGACGAAAACTCCAGCTGTACTCCCGCTCCATCCACTAACTGTCCCAGTCCCCTAAAGTCCCGTTTGATCATCTTCAGGCTTCTATCTTCAATGTCATCACTGCCTGCCTGGACTATTAAAAGAGGATAATAGTCAGAGGGGTGAACCATGTTGGGAAGCTTTCTGGCAATGTCTCTGTACTTCTGGCAATGCTCTGCCCTTCCTGCTCGCCCTGCCTGCGTAAACTGCACTGCCACTCCCTACTGATGCACCATGCTCTGTTTGCCCATCCTGTTCACTGCGCTCCTGGTTGCTCACGCTCCCCAGGGGCAGCTTTTGAACGGCTGGGGAGGGGGCACTGCTGGCTCTGCATACACCTCATTCACCTCCCTCCTGAGGGCTAATGGGTCCTGGCGGCTCTATCAAGTGAGCTGGATGCCGGAAAAACTAGCCCTACCTGTCCTACTTCCACAGTGCTGTAGCACTATTGTGTTTTAGTGACTGTTAGCAATTCTGTGTAGGTGATGGCTAAAATGATCTCTGTACTTTATTTGTCTGTTATGAATCTGTATAGATTTACTTGTACTACACTAGGTCTGCAAATTGTATGAGACCTTGTTTGAGCCCATGGAGTTAAAGGCACTCTAGATGTGCCAAAACCCACATAATTATCACCCTTTTTATCTTACTGAAATGTCTTCATTATTATGTCTATAAAAGGGGGCTTGGGGAATGTACGTTTCTAATACTGGTATAACTTCATTACTGTGGCTTTGTATTAATAAAATTCCTGCAGATACAGAAGTCATTTCAATTAGTCTAGGGTTAGGCAACGTCAGTAGGTGTAGCAGTTTAGCAATTTTTTTCTATTCTTGCTTGCTACATGTTATTAAAGGCAAGTTTATCCAAGTAAGGATTGACAGAAGACTCACAAAATTTTATCCTGTGTGTTAGACTCACCCATAGGACATTTCTATTGGGATACTAAAGATTTTTTTTTTTTCTTAACTTTTGACAATTTGGTTTCAGAGGGTCCTTCTCTTGCTATATAGGTATTTTAGAATTAGGATTATCTTGCTTATGTTTCAGTTTGCCTGCTTCATTACCTTCAATGGGGATATCTGAGGTGAGAGATGGTATCATAGTTTCATATGTCATAAAGTTCTTCAGTGAGATGAAGTCCACTGTGAAAAAATAGCAAAAACAACTCTTGAAACAGCTTTCAACTAAGACATATTCGAAGCTGGAAACAATAACAATAGAAATTCAGTGCTATATTGCTCAAGTGGTTTAGGCAAAGGCAAATGAGCTTTAAAAATCACTGTTTTACAGGGAACTGCAGGCAGCGTAGCTCTGCAGGGGTAGTAGAGACAAGGGTCTCTAGAACAAGACAGAGCTGCGCAGGCAGGTCAGACAGAACACTCCAGCAGGTGCAGTTCCGCTGCACTGGAGAAGGACCATCATGCCAGGTCCCTGTGGGTGGCCAGGGCCATCCAGGATTCTTGTCAAGACCAAGAAGTCAAGAGCCAAGGAGTTAATTCTGCAGGCCACGGTCTGGATGTGTACAGTAAATCACCAGGTGCCAGCAAGCTGCAAGGACCCATGATTGTGGTGAAGGAATAGGGGCCCTTTCTCAGAGATGTTAATCTGGGCAAGCAGCCTCATCTTATCAAAGCTGGCCTTGTGCATGGGCAGTGAAAACCAGAGGGTGGAGGAGTGTGGAGGTTGAGAGGTAGATATATTTGCATATGTGAAAGAAATGTGTTTGGTTTAAACCCCATTTTCTTTGCAAAGCATTTATTTGTAAATTGCTGCTTCTCTTTATTTTTCATCACAGTGATAAGTCTTGCCTCTAGTAACATCACTCACTATACAGTCACCATCTTATATCCATGCCATCCATTAGGTGAAATCCTTCTGGGTAAAAGAAATAAACCTGTTAAAGGAATAGATTTACTGTACACCAAGGCAATGAATTAAGAGGCCTGCAAACTCTCCAGTGTGTTCTATATTTGCTGGCCATTTAACACATCTCTTAGGAAACAAACAGGGAAAATCACTTCCTTCACTCCAAATAGTAAAGCAAATCAAATCTGCAATAAAAATAAAATGTATAAATTACATATAAAAATGTGTAAGTAACTTCTCTCATCTGATTTTTCCCCTTTCTCATTGTCTCCTAGTGAGAGACATTAATTAATACATTAATTGAGAATAGTTCATAGTGGAGGGCTTTTCCTTCCATTTCCGTACATGTCAAATGAAAGAGTATGACAAAATTCTGGGGATTTATGTTCAGTTTCAGGCACTTTGATGTGACCTCTTATGTGACTTTATACAAAGTGATCAGTGCTTGATTTAATACAGTAGTCAGAATTCGTCACTAAATTTAAATTTTCATAAGGTTTGTTCTATACAGTTGAGATGCAGAATAAAGAATGATTTTTTTTTTTTTTTCCAGTTCCTTGTATGCTGGACTGTTCTGAAAAACAGGACATCCATTTTATAGTGCAAACCATTATAAGCTAATACTTTTCAGTACTACCAGCCACAGAATCTGTCTCAGAAATCTGACTCTGGTCTTCTGTGACAATGACCTACCTATAATCTTTGCGCCTTAATTTTCCACTTACAAAATGAGCTTCAATTTCATTTTCCATCTACTTTTGTGTTTCTTTTGAAGACTGTAAACATTTGATATTAGCTAAATATGTGACATCGTTGCTATAAAATGCTCCTTTCATATCAATTATCATGACATAAAGAATCTCTTCCTATAAGAAATTGTATAATGCATCTCAGTGCCTACCAAACATACAAACACGCAAACTTAAAGCTGACTAAAAATCAGAATAATATGTAATGTAGGAATAGGAAAATATTCCTTTTAGGAATAAGCAATATATGTTGCTTTGTCTGGCAAAGCCTGACTTTTAAAGTCTGTTAACTGTTAATCTGAGCTGGGTGAATTTGTACTATTATATATTTATTCTTTAAAAATACATTTGAATTTAACATTGTAATATCAAGTAAGTCTGTAATAGATTTATTTAATTAACTTCACTGTCCGTTATTTTTGTGAATGAAGGAGGGAAAGGGGAAGGAGAAGGGGAAGGGGAAGGGGAAGGGGAAGGGGAAGGGGTGCAGTTTACATTTGTTCACCACCAGCAGTACAGATCCCTGAGGGACACTGCTCATTCACCACTATTTTCTGGGCTCAGCCATCAAGCCAATTCCTTATCCACAGGACGGTCCACCCTTCAAATCCATATCTTTCTAATTTATAGATTAGGATGTTGTGTGGGACCATGTCAAGGGCCTTACAGAAGTCCGAGTAAATGAAATCAGTCAGTCTCTCCTTGTCAACTGATTCCGTTACTCCATCATAGAAGGCCACTAGATTAGTCAGGCATGATTTACCCTTTGTCAAGCCATGCTGGCTGTCCTGGATCACCTCCTTGTTCTGCATGTGCCTTAGCATTGACTCCAGGAGGATTCATTACATGACCTTGCTAGGCACAGAGGTGAGGTTTACTGGTATGTAGTTCCCTAGGTCTCCTTTATACCTTTTTTAAAAATTGGATTGATGTGAACCTTTTTCCAGTCACCAGGGACTTCATCTGACTGCCAGAACTTTACAAGTATGATGGAGAATGGCTTGGCAACTACATCAGCCAGTTCCCTCAGGACCCTGAGATGCATGTCATCAAGCCCAATAGACTTGTAGATAAGTTGTATCAGGAGGTCCTGAACTTGCTCTTTGCTTACCGTGGGAGGGACTCTGCTCCCCCAGCCGCCACCTAAAGGTTTGGAAACACAAGACATGTGGGAAGCCTGACCGCTAGTGAAGACCAAGGCAAAGAAGTTGTTAAGTACCTTTGTTTTCTCCACATTTGTCATGATTTGTCCATCTTCATTTGTCAGAGGTGCTACAGGCTCCCTAGTCTTTCTTTTGTGGCCAACATGCTTGTAGAATCCCTTCTTGTTATTCTTTACATCTGTCACCAACTTTAGTTCCATCAGTGTCTTGGCTTCCCTGATCTCATCCCTGCACATACAGAATCACAGAATCACAGAATTGTCGAGGTTGGAAGGGACCTCCAGATCATTGGGTCCAATACCCCTGCCAAAACAGGTTCCCTAGAGCAGGTTGCATAGGTAGATGTCCAGATGGGTCTTGAATATCTCCAGAGAAGGAGATTCCACAATCTCCCTGGGCAGCTAGTTCCAGCACTCCGTCACCCTTACCACGAAGCATTTTTTTCTCATATTGGTGTGGAACTTCCTATGCTCCATTTTTTGGCCATTGCACCTTGTTCTGTTCCCACAGACCACTGAAAAGAAGTTGGCAAAATCTCTTTGTCTCCCACAGTTCAGACTCCTTTTCTCTAGGCTGAACAGACACAGCTCTGTCAACCTTTCCTCACAGGGGAGATGCTCCAGGCCCTGTATCATTTTTGTGGTCCTCTGCTGGGCTCTTCCCAGGAGATCCCTGTCTTTTTTGTACCACGGAGCCCAGAACTGGACACAGTACTCCAGGTGAGGCCTGAACAGGGCAGAGTAGAGGAAGAGGATCACCTCCCTTGACCTGATGGCCACACTCCATTTAATACACCCCAGGATCTCATTGACCTTCTTGGCCACCAGGACACACACTTTTGGCTCATGGCCAGCTTGTCATCCAGCAGGACCCCCAGGTGCTTCTCCGCAGAGCTCCTCTCTAGAAGGTCATCCCCCAGCCTGTACTGATACATGCAGTTGTTCCTTCCCAGGTGCAGGATTCTACACTTCCTCTTGTTAATCCTCATGTGATTTCTTCCTGCCCAGATCTCCAGACTGTCCAAGTCTTGCTGAATGGCAGCACAACCTTCTGGGATGTTGGCCACTCCTTCCATGCTTTATATCATCAGTGTACTTGCTGAGGGTGGGCACATACGGAAAGCATTTATTTACTCTTCTCTGGGCTCACGGCCCTGTTTCCACTGTCTGTGCTTTTCCTTCTTTTGCCTAAGTTTTACTAGCAGATTCAACCATGAGAGTTTCCTACCTTCATTGCTTGATTTATTACATATGGGAATAGAAAGCTCTTTCACTCCAAGGAAAATATTCTTAAAGAGTTGCCAGCTCTGATCAGATACTGCGTGTCTCATGGGATCTTATGCACTTATTTTTTGAACAACTGTAAGTTGGCTTTTCTGAAGTTCGGGGTCCTGATTTTGCTCTTATCCAGGTCCATATCCCTCCAGATAACAAGTTCAACCAGGGTGTGGTCACTACAATCCAGGTTTCCTCCTATCTTCTTTAATTAGCTCTTCCACATTTGTGAGCACCAGGTCTAGTAACACTTCTCCTCTCATTGGTTTGTCTAATACCTGGATGAGGAAGCTGTTCTTAATGGACTTCATATGTCTCCTTACTTATTTCCTTGATGAGGAAATAATTTTGCTTACTTCCCACCACGTGTCTTTCCCAGAAGACATCCAGGTGGTTGAAATTCCCCAGGAGGATGAGAGCCCATGAGCACCATACTTCCAGTAGCTGGAGAAAGAAAACAGGCGCCTCTTGATTGAGCAGCCTGTAGTAGACGCCAACCACAAATGTCCTTCATGGGTCCAGTCCTTAAGTTTTACCCATAGGCTCTCAACCTGCTCTTGTCTTTTTCTTAGAGAGTACTCTTTAGAGTTCTTAGAGAGAACTCTATCCAACAACAAAATTAAAAAGAGGACAAAAGACAAACCTTGAGAAAGGATATGGCATACCAGAAAATGTCTTCTGCAGCACAATACAACCCCTTCTAGTAAGAGGTAGCTATACTACAGAACAGTTATTTTATATATATATATGTGTGTGTGTTTACTGTTTAGTAAATAAACATAATTGTGACTTTTGGTTAGAGGTCTTTAAAACATCACCAGGAGACAAAATATCTGTTGCATCATACTTGAGTGTAATATTTTTATTATTTTCAAGCAAAAATGTATGCATAATAAATGACACTATGCAGATTTTTTGTTGTTTGTTTGTTGTTGTTGTTAGGAGCTCCAGACACATCTTTCATAAAATAAATCTGTAATTTACAATAATTATTTCACTATTTCTATGAAAATCAATCTTGAAGTGCATAGTAGGACAAAAAAGATTGGAAGGAGGAAAATGGTGATTTCTAAAGTGGAAAAGAACTGCAAACAGACTCTTCTGGGTGGTAGTGGAACTTTTATTCTTGGGGAAAGGATGGAAAGAAGTGCCAAAATGTGTATTTTTTTATTATTATTTTTACTTTTTTATCTGTGTTGTTGTTAACCAAAATTGGGATGGAGGTGAATTCTGCAGTCTATAAAAGACAGTTTTTCTCCTTTAGCATTTTATTTTCAAAATCCCAGACTTATCCATTCCTTCAAAAGAAATATTCCTTCCAAATGACTGATAAATGGAGGCATCCTTCAGTTTCTAAGCATTTGACAACAGGGCATTATAACAGAAGCAACAGATAAAGCTTTAATGCATTCAAGAAGATCTGATTGTTTCAGTATTTTGTGCCACCAGTGATAATTAGATGTTTCATTTCATTAGTGAGCTATGTTGTTCATCTCCAAAAGGTATTTCACCTATACAACAGTTCCAGGTGCATATCTTTCATATATCCAAATCATTGTCTGCACTTGTCCCTCCAGATAGAAGCAATGGCAGAAATGAGCTAGGCAAGAGCTGATAGAACAAGCTTAAGAGAAGAGGCATTTCATGTGGATTGCCAGAGAAATAAAGATCTTTCTATAAACCCTGAATTCTTGTTACTTGCAGTGCTCTACTCAAAAGTGTGGGGATAGTGGTCTTACCTGTTCTTTCAGTAGAACAGCAGTATGAGTGGAAGTACACATGACAGTGTGTATAAATGTATAAACGTAAAGGTATAAATACCTTTATTCCTGTTGAAGTTGTGCAGAATATGAAGAAAGAATCATTTCGAGTGTAAGCTACCCAATCATGCCTCTTAAAGTACTGAGAGTACTGAGAGGATATTGGAATTATTAGAATTAGTCATGCAGTCTCTTTATCTGACCAGAAATATTTTATATAATTTCTTGTCAAGTACACAAGTCTATTCTTTTTGTCTCACTCTATCTGTTTTAACAGAAAGCACTTCGGAGTGAAAAACTGATAATAAACATATAGAAAATTTTAAAATGTAATTGTTTTTTTTTTTTTTTTCTGGTAAAAATTTTGTGCAGATTTAGAACAATCATTGAAATGCCTTATATTGCAAGCAATTTCAGAAGGACTTAAAGCACCAAGACCATTTATGTCACCTACAAGATTTTCAGTCTCCATCAAACTACAGTTGTTTCTAGAATAAGAAGCAGTAGCTTCGTAGTAGAAAACAGCAAAATAGGTTGCATGAGGCCTGAAGTGGCAACATATATTTTGTTTCAAAATGAAGGGAAGATTTTGTAAGAAGCTGTTCAATTTTCTGAAGGTTACACAAGGAAGTTACTTTATGATTTATTCTGTATTGTACAACATAAAAACTGTCAGGTACAATTTCTTACTAGAGGCGATCCAATAGCTCATTGTGAAAAATAACTTTCTGCAGATGTTTTTATTACCTCTTTGAAATCATTCTTACATGGCCATGATTTTTTTCACTATTTGGTGAAGTTGTGCAATATTCATGGTTCAAGAATTATAGAATCATAGAATGGTTCAGGTTGGAAGGAAACTTAAATATCATGTAACTCCAATTCCTCTTGCCATGGGCAGGTATATCTCCCATGAGATCAGCCTGATCAAAGCTCCATCCAACCTGACCTTGAACACTGAGGGATGGGGCATTCACAGCTTCTCTGGGCAATGCATTCTAGTGCCTTACCACCTTCTGAATAAAGAATTCCTTCCTTATATCTAATCTAAATCTACTTTTTTTTTTTTTTTTTTTTTTTTTTTTTAAATCTCACAGCCATTACTCCTTGTCCTATCACTACACTCCCTGACAAAGAGTCCCTCTCCAGGTATCCTGTAGGTCCCTTTCAGTTACTGGGAAGCTGCTCTAAGGTCTCCCTGGAGTCTTCTCTTCTCCAGCCTGAACAGCTCCAACTCCCTAAGCTTGTCTTCACTGGAAAGGTGCTCCAGCCCCCTGATCATCTTCATAACATTTCTCTGGATTTATTCTAAGTCCGTGTCCTTCTTATGCTGGGTGCACTCAATCTCAGCATCCATGTCACTGACAAAGATGTTAAACAGCGCTGGTCCCAAAACTGACCCTAGAGAAACACCACTCATTACTGGTATCTACTTGAACATGGAGACATTGACCCCAGCTCATTGAGTGTGGCCATCCAGTCAGTTCTTTACCTACTGAGTGGTCCATCCATCAAATCCATGTCTCTCTAATTTAGAGACAAGGATATCATGAGAAGTACCCCATCCAACTTGGCCTTAAACACTTTCAGGTATAATGATGTCCCATTCTACCCTATTGTAGAAATCCACAAGATCTGTTGGGCACAATCTGCCCTTTTTAAAGCCATGTTTGCTGTCACCAATCACCTCCTTTACAGTTTCACCGTAGCTGTAAAGACAGATCAAGCTCTTCAATCATAGTTGCCAGTTAGGATCTGATGTACAGAAAAAGCAAAAGTAGATGTCCAGACAACTTTTCTTCTATAACAGTTTTTGGCTAAATAAAGTAAATTTCTATTGCATGAAATTCAATCTAGGTAATTTACACCAGTTTCAAACTAGCACACAGTGCTTTAACTCTTCTCAAGTGATTGATTTCCTGCATTCTGTCACTTGGCCAGTTTATCCAGACCTTATTACTGGGAAGAAGTCTGTGCTGGCTGTTTTTGTCTGTATCAGCATATGTTGGGCAATGAACCACAAAATTTGCAAATGGCTTCATTAATCTGAATACACAGCTACAAACTGAACTCTGCTTATATTTATCAACTTTCCTATTTTTTTTCCTCCCTCATTATGGGAAGGAAAAAAATAGAATTCAACTGCATCATTTGGCTCAAATTGAAAAGAATGAGAACTAAACAATTAAATTTGAATTATGTTTTTGCATTGGTAAAATTTTGTGGAAAACTTTCTGTAGAAATTATTCAGAAACTTGGGCCTCTTTATGAATTCCTCACAAAATAAATAAATATGTATTAAAAAAAAAAAAAAAGTGACATAGGCTCCACCAGGAATGTATGTTCTATGTACAGTCAGTCTAATTAGTTTCTTGAAGTCTTGTCTCTAGATTTATGCTTCAACAGTTATTCCTTTAATGGAATAATAGTATTCCTAGTTAGACAAGGCCTTTAAAGCAATTACAAAAAGTGGATTGTACCGAACTAGCATACCTAATATGATAGTAATACCACAATATGTGGTGAACAGCAGTAGTAATATCTAAAATATCTATTTAATCACCATATCTATTTGTCAAAATAGATTTGAATGCAATATGAATGAACACAATTGACTAGTTTACAGTTTTAAGCTAATAAATACAGAATATTCAGTTTCCTTCTGTCCTGTATAAACCTTTCCACATTTGCCAAGCTGTGTTTTTCTTTCCACTATATATAGAAAAACAAACAAACAAAAAAACAAACAACAACAACAACAACAAAAAAACAGTAAAAGTAATCTGGGAAACACAGCTCTGCACAGTTTCAATAAACACAAAGACCCATGTATTCCTTCAAAGAGGGAAATTTCAAAGTGACAGGAACACTGAAGTATCTATCAGTGTGTGTTTGCTCTGTTGCATTTTAATGTTAGTCTGTGAAAAAAATAAAAAAATAAAAAAAAAATAAAAAAAAGAGGAAGAAAATTCAAGATAATCTAGGTAAAAGAAAGTAGCACTAGGGAAATCCTAAGCTTTTCCAAGCTAATCTACTTGGGATATCCCCAGTGAAAGCCCTTATAAAAAGGGGAAAGTGTGCATTAGATATTAGAAAGACAAATCAGTCCAAAACCAAACCAGATTTTAATTTTGGAGAAGTGTGTTAGCTGCATGGTAATGCTGCCTTGCATTGACATACCACAAATAAATCTGGCTATGATTTGGTTGGTCTCTGTTTGAGGGATGGTGGAAAAAATATATTAAATAAATTCAATCACTAAAAATTATTAGGAGATAAAGGTGAGGAGACAATGACAGGATGTTTTTCTTCAACTGCAAAATAAAAGGTAATAGTTGGTGGCATTGATGTTATTAAGATAAAGAGTCAGACATAGAGAAGTTTGATCAAGAAGCACACAACTGAGAAGCAGAGAGAAAGAAGTTCAGATGACCAAAATGAAAAAGGAAAAAAAAAAAAGAAAAAGAAAGAAAAAAAAAAAGAGAGAGAGGGAGAGAGGGAGAAAATCTACAGATGAGAAGACTGAAGATTAAGTATGAAATCAGATCAGAAGAATTACAGAGAAAAGAACAGAAAAGACTAGAAAATGAAAGAAACACACCTTTAAGTGAATCTCCTTCACTGACCTTGGCACCTGCAAGGCCGTTCCTCACTCCTCTCACTCTCCCAGCTGCTGTGTGGCGCAGCATTTTTTTAACCTGTCTTAAATATGCTCTCACAGAGGCGCAAAACAACATCACTTATTGGCTTGGCTCTGGTCAGCACTGGGGCCCTTACCAAACACAGGGCAGCTTCTAGATCTTTCTGACAGAAATCACCCCTATGGCCCCCTGCTACCAAAACCTTGGCACGTAAATCCATTACAGGTGCTTAATGCTTTCTTTGACTCAGTCATTAGCAGCAAGACCAGATGTTCTTTAGATACCTAGTACCCTGAAGTGGTGCAAGGGGACGGGGAGCCGGATGTGGCCCTCACAATCCATGAGGAAGTGGTTGGCAACCTGCTACAGCACTTAGATATACTCAAGTTAATTGGGGCCAGATGGGATCCACCTGAGGGTACTGAGAGAACTGGTGGAAGAGTTGGCCAAACCACTTTCTGTCATTTATCAGCAGTCCTAGCTATCAGGGGAGGTCCCAAATGACTGGCGGCAAGCAAACGTGATGCCCATCTACAAGAAGGCCTGGAAGGTTGACCTGGGAAACTGTAGGCCT
The DNA here is from genome assembly GCA_018104995.1 of Cairina moschata. Lineage (NCBI taxonomy): Eukaryota > Metazoa > Chordata > Aves > Anseriformes > Anatidae > Cairina > Cairina moschata. Next base: position 157,481 of record CM030756.1, on the reverse strand, counting down.
GTTAGTTTGACCTCAGTGCCAGGGAAGCTCATGGAGCAGATTATCTCGAGTATCATCACATGGCACTTACAGGGCAACCAGGTGATCAGGCCCAGTCAGCATGGGTTTATGAAATGCAGGTCCTGCTTGACAAACCTGATCTCCTTCTATGACACGTTTAGTGGGTAAGGGAAAGGCTGTGGATGTGGTCTACCTTGACTTCAGCAAGGCTTTTGACACCATTTCCCACAGCATTGTCCTCAAGAAACTGGCTGCTTGTTGCTTGTACTGGTGTATGCTTCATTGTGTTAAAAACTGTCTGTGTAGCTGTGTTGGGTCTGTCTGAGCTGGAGTCACCTTTTTCCTGCAGCAGCCCACACAGTGCTGTGCTCTGCACTCGTAGCTGGAACAGCACTGCTATCACTGAAGTGTTATGTCTATTGCTGCATAGTGCTGGCACAGTATCAGGACTCCTTCCAAGCTCCCAGGAGCCAGCAGGCTGGCAGTGGACAAGTGATGGGGAGGGGACATCACCTGGCCAGCTGACCTAAACCAACCAAAGGAATATTCCATAACACCTGATGTCACACTCAGCAATAAAAAGGGGGGCTCTCGTGGGGGAGGGGGCTGTTTCTCCTGAACAACCACTACATGTTTTGAGGCCCTGCTTCCCAGGACATGCCGAACATCGCTCGTTGATGGGAAGTAGAGAATAATTTTTTCCCTCTCTCTGTGCTTCCACGTGGACTTATTGTTTCTTTTGTTTCTTTTTTTTCTTTCCATTCCCTCTCCCTTTAATGAAACCTTTCTCATCTCAAACCTCGAGTTCTCTGTGTTGTATTTTCTCCCCCTTCCTCTTTGAGGAGAGGGGGAGTGAGAGAGCGGTTGTGGTGGAGCTCGGCTGTTCACCTGAGTAAAACCACCACAGTAGCCGGGCCCAAAGAGTTGTGAATGGAGTTAAATCCAGTTGGAGGCTGGTCACTAGGGGAGTCTCCCAGGGCTCAGTACTAGGGGCAGTTCTCTTTAATATCTTTATCAATGATCTGGATGAGGGGATCAAGTACACCCTCAGTAAGTTTGCACACGACACCAAGTTAGGTGCGTGTGTCGATCTGCTCGAGGGTAGGAAAGCTCTGCAGGAGGATCTGGATAGGCTGGACCGATGGGCTGAGGTTAACTGCATGAAGTTCAACAAGGCCAAGTGCTGGGTCCTGCACCTGGAGAGCAACAACCCCAAGCAGCGCTACAGGCTAGGAGATGAGTGGTTAGAAAGTTGTCTGGCAGAGAAGGACCTGGGAGAGTCACCATCTGTACTGGGTCTGGCTGGAATGTTAACTTTCACAGCAGCAGCCCATACAGTGCCGTACTCTGCACTTGTAGCTGGAACAGCAGTGTTATCACACCAGTGTTGTGTCTACTGCTGAGCAGCCGTGGCACAGCATCGGGCCTTTCTCTAACCCTCCTAGGGGGTGGGCAAAAAGTGAGAAGAGAAACATCACTAGGGCAGCTGACCTAAACCAATCAAAGGGATATTCCATACCATGTGGTGTCACACTCAGCAATAAAAGGTGGAAACAGGAAGAAGAGGGGAGGGGTGGGCTCTCGTCTGGAAGACGTCGGTCCTCCTCTCGAACACTGGCTACGTGCGTTGAGGCCCTGCTTCAAGGACGTGGTCAATCATCGCTCATTTGTGGGAAGTAGAGAGTAATTTCTTTCCTCTGGACTTCCATATAGCCTTCATTTATTTTATTTGTTTGTTTTCCTCCCTTCTTTTTATTTTTTCCCTTTCCCCCTCCCCTTTCCCCTTTCCCTTTTTATTTCCCTTTAGTTAAATTGTTTAGTCCATAATAATCTTTACTTATTTAATTATTATTATTTCCCTTTAATTAAATTATCCTTATCTCAACCCATGAGTTGTTCTTTGCTTTACTTCTCCCCCTCCTCATCTAACAGAGGGGGAGTGAGAGAGCGGTTGTGGGGTTTAGCTGCCCAGTACGGTAAAACCACCACACCATCTCTGGAGGTGTTTAAAAGATATTTAGATGTAGAGCTTAGAGATATGGTTTAGTGGAGGACTTGTTAGTGTGAGGTCAGAGGTTAGACTAGATGATCTTGGAGGTCTCTTCCAACCTAGATAATTCTGTGATTCTGATTCCTGATTCTGCTCTATGTAGCATGTTATAAATGTGCCTAGATTCCCCTCCACATTTCCAGTCTCTTTGTGACTGCTGGAGATGTACCAACACAAAAGAAAGATCCAAGAAATTGCTGATTCAGATAGGAGCTTCTGCAAGGGAGATTTAATCATAGCATTTTTGTTTGTTTATTTTGTTTATTTTGTTTTGTTTGTTTGTTTGTTTGCTTTGTTTTAACAAAGGCACAATGAGCTTGAGCCTAATATGGGTCAGTTCACTTAAAAGTTTTAAAGAGAGACTTCGTTGCTTTATGCACAGGTACTTACTGTGAACTATCAGTGAATTTCTTAATATATTACATAGGTGACCAAGTGTATAACATTTTTAGCATAAAAGCATTGCACTTGTCTGAGGTTATTAAGAATAAAATTATTTCTGTCATCATTTTCCAGTGACCAGGAACTTCATAAGATTTCATATATCTTCTTTCTGGGTGATTGATCAAAATTGCTTGAGCAAGTATGTTCCCTTACACTACTAGTCACTACAAGATTGTAACTAGCTTTCACAATGAATCTGGAGAAATAGCTCAAGTTTGTAGGAATCAATAGCATTCATGTTAAAATAAGAATTTTATCTGTTATAAAGATTGTATTGACCTGGAGCCCTTGCCCTGCTTGGGGAGACTGTGGGCTGGTACAGCTGTTGTCAGTGACACCTAAAAACACCACTGAAAACAATGAGAGGGGATGGAGGAGATACAGTCTGGCTTTTCAGAGTGGCAAGAGGTTTTGGACAAAGGCTTGTATTAGACATCTTCTAGATTAGAGACTTTTTGAGGTAGTTATTGGCTTTAGTTATCCAATGGTTCTGTTTTACTTAAGTACCTTGACATTTTTAGCTAACTTTTGTGATATTATTAAAATGTCCTATTCTTAACTTTATTTTCAGGAAGGAAGGAAGGAAGGAAGGAAGGAAGGAAGGAAGAGAGAGAGAAAGAAAGAAAGAGAGAAAGAAAGAAAGAGAGAGAGAAAGAAAGAAAGAGAGAAAGAACAGAATTGCAGAATTTTAGGGATTGGAAGGGACCATGAAAGATCATCTAGTCCAATCCCCCTGCTGGAGCTCCTAGATCAAGTCATACAAGAATGTATTCAGGCAGGTTTTGAATGTCGCCAGAGAAGGAGACTCCACAACCCCCCTGGGCAGCCTGTTCCAGTGTTCTGTCACCCTCACTGTGAAAAAGTTTCATCTCATATTTAAGTGGAATCTCCTATGTACCAGCTTGCACCTATCATTAGATGTCACTTGTCCTATCATTAGACGCCACTGAGAAGAGCCTGGCTCTGTCCTCCTGACACTCACCCTTTACATACTTATAAACTTTTATATGATCACCCCTTGGTCTCCTGAAAGCTAAAGAGACCCAGCTCCCTCAGCCTTTTCTCATAAGAGCAATGCTTTACTCCCTTAATCATTCTCGTTGCTCTGTGCTGGACTGTCTCAAGCAGTTTCTTGTCCTTCTTGAACTGAGGGGCCCAGAACTGGACACAATATTCCAGATGCGATCTCACCAGGGCAGAGTAGAGGGGGGAGAGAACCTGTCTTGACCTACTAACCACACCCCTTCTAATACACCCCAGGATGCCATTGGTCTTCTTGGCCACAAGCACACAGTGCTGGCTCATAGTCATTTCGCTGTCCACCAGGACCCCCTAGTCCTTTTACCCTACACTGCTCTCCAGCAGGCAGTGACTAATTTATACTGGTGTCTGGAGTTGTTCTTGCTCAGATTCAGGACTCTACATTTGCCCTCATTATATTTCATTAATTTTTTCCCTGCCCAATTCTCCAACATGTCTAAGTCCCAGTTGATTGCAGCACAGCCTTAAAGTGTGTCAGCCACTCCTTCCAATTTAGTGTCATCAGAAAATTTGCTGACAGCACTCTCCATTTCCTCATCCAAATCATTGATGAATATATTGAACAATACTTGTCCCAGCACCAACCCTTGAGGGACTCCACTAGATACAGGACTCCAACTCGACTCCATCCCATTGACCATAATCCTCTGGCTTCTTCCCTTCATCCAGACCGCAGTCCACCTCACTACCTGATCATCCAGAACACACTCCTACAGTTAAACTGTGAAGATATTGTGGGAGATGGTGTCAAAAGCTTTACTGAAATTAAGATTGACCATGTCCACTATTTACCATCATCTATCTACCTGGTAATATCTTTGTAAAAGGCTATGAGGTTGTTCAAGCATGACTTCCCCTTAGTGAAGCCATGTTGACTGCCCCTAATGACCCTTTAATCCTTGATATGTCAAGGATAAGTTGTTCCACCACCTTACCAGGGATGAAGGTGAAGCTGGCCTGTCTATAGTTACCCAGATCTTCCTTCTTGCCATTGTTGATGACTGGAATGACATTTGCTTTCCTCCAGTCCTCAGACACCTCTCCTGATGGCCATGATAGCGATGATGGAGAGTGGCCTAGCAATAACTTCTGCCAACTCCCTCAGCAACTGCAGGTGCATCCCATCAGGACCCATGGACTTATGGATGTCCAGCTTGCTTAAACACAGCCCTCATCAACTGAGGCAAACTCCTCCTTTATTCTGACTTCCTCTGGGGCCTCAGGGGTACGGGTCTCCTCAGGACAGCCTCTGGCATTGTAGACAAAGAAGGCGTTCAGTAACTCTGCCTTCTCTTTATCTTCTGTCACCAGGACACCTGCCTCATTCATTGGTAGGCCTACATTGATTCAATGGGCCTACATTGCCTCTAGAGTTAGTTTTATCTGCAGTGTATTTAAAGAAGCCATTTTTGTTGTCCTTAACCCCTCTCACGAGGTTTAATTCTAAGGAGGCCTTAGCTTTCCTACTTGCCTCCCTATGTCTTCTGACAACAGTCATATTCCTCTCAAGTGGCCAGTCCCTCCTTCTGTGATCTGCATACTCTCCTCTTTCACCTGAGTTTGGCCAGCAGTTCCCTGTTTAACCATGCAGGTCTCCAGGATCTTTTTCTTGACTTCCTACCTGTTGGGAAGCTCTGTTCTTGAGATTGAAAGAAGCAGTCTTTCAATACTAAGCAGCTATCTTGGGCCCCTTTTCCATCAAGAACCATGTCTCATGGGATTTCCCCTAGCAAATGCTTTGAAAAGGACAAAGTCAGCCCTAAAGTCCAGAGTTGTGACCAAGGTTGCCCCTCAACCTTAACCGCTTCAACCAGCCCCTCCTTGTTAGTGAGGTCAAGATCCAGCAGCACTCCTTTTGTAGTTGGCATATCTACCATTTGCATCAGGAAGTTTTGATACACTGAAGGATAGATACAGCACAGGAATCTCCTGGACTGCAGCTGGCTGGCAGAGTAGGCCTTCCAGGTAGTTGCAATCCCCCACAATAACCCGGGCCTGTGATCATGAGGCTGCTATCGGCTGTCTGTTGAAGGCCTTGTCAACTTCCTCATCCTGATCTGGTGACCTGTAATAGACACCCACAACAGTATCCCCCATACCAGACTGTCCCTTAATTCTCACCCACAGACTCTCAACTCACTCCTCATCCACCCCTGGACAGTATTCAGTACAATGTAATTGTTCTCTCATGTAAAGAGCAACTCTGCCACCTTGCCTTGCTGGCCTGTCTTTCCTGAGAAGGACATACCCACCCATGATCAAATTCCAGTCATGTGAGCTGTCCCACCATATCTATGTAACCAGACCATAATCTCCTGACCAAACATGGATTTCTAACTCCTCCTTCTTATTCCCCATGCTATGTGCATTGGTGTACAGGCACTTCAGCGAGCAAGCTGAGCATGATTTCACCGTAGAGGGGTAGGAGGCTCTTCATCACTGCTAGAGCACTGCCCCACCAACAAGACCAACTACAGCCCCATCCTCCTTTGGATCTAGTTTAAAGCTTTCCAAATGAGCCCTGATAATTCCTGTCCCCAAACCCTTTTGCCACTGTGAAATAAACCTTTCCTGCATATGACTGTCAGGCCTAGTGTCTTATAAAACCAGCCATTATCAAAGAACCCAAAACCCTGCCCATAGCACCAGTCACATAGCCAATCATTTATGGACTGGATCCTTCTATTCCATCCCACAGGAGGGAAGAGAAAATGACTTGTGCCCCAGAATCTTTCACCACTTTCAGACTACAAGATGTAGCTTCCTCCACACTTATCTAGAACATAAGTAGTGGGTAGTAGGCTGTCAAGAGCACCAGTGTCCCAGTGATATCCCTTATCCAGGTTCCGGGTAGACTGCAGACTTCCCTCCAGTGAGGGTCTGTGGTGGTTTTACTTGGGTGGGCAGCCAAGTTCCACCATGGCTGCCCTCTCACTTGCCCTCCTCAAAGAGGAACGGGGAGAAAATATGATGAAAAGGGCTCAAGGGCTGAAATTAGAGTGGGAAGATCACTCAACAATTATCGTGATGGGCAAAACAGACTCAGAGTAAGGAGGCAGTAAGATTTCTTGCCTATTACTAACAAGCTAGAGAAGTGAGAAACAAAGGAAAGAAAACAAAAATGCCTTCCCCCCCATCCACCTTCTTTCTTTCACCTCCTCCTGCCAAGCAGTGCAGGAGAATGGGGGAATGGGGGTTGTGGTCAGCCTATAGCACATCGTCTTTGCTACTCCTTCATAGTCACTCTCTTTCCCTGCTCCAGTGTGGGGTTCCTCCCACAGGATGCAGTCCTACTCAAACTGATCCAATGCAGGCTTCCCAGAAGCAGCAGCTCTTCAAGAACCACTCCAGATATGGGTCAATACCACGGGGTCCGTCCATCAGGAGCACACTGCTCCAATCTGGGTACCCCATGGTCAGCAGCTCCTTCCAGGTCACCTGCTCCTGCATGGGCTCCTCTCCATGAGCTATAGGTCCAGCCCAGAATCTGCTCCAGCAGGAGTTCTCCACAGGCCACAGAATCCTTCAGTACAGGTCTACCTGCCCCACTGTGTTCTGTTCCATGGGCTGCAGTGTAGAACCCTGTTCCACCGTGGTACTCCATGGGCTGCAGGGGGACAACCTACTTTACCATGGTCCTCATCACAGGCCACAGAAGACTTCTGCTCCAGTGCCTGGAGCACCTCTCTGCCTCCTTCCTCACTGACCTTCGTGCCTGCAAGGCTGTTCCTCACTCGTTTCACTCTCCCAGCTGCTGTTCCACAGCATTTTTCCCCCCCATGTCTTAAATATGTTCTCACAGAGATGCAAACAATATTGCTTATAGGCCCAGCTCTGACCAGTAGTGGGGCTCTTATCTAACGTGGCAGCTTCTGGATTCTTCTCGCAGAAGCTATTCTCACACCCCCCCGCTACCAAAACCTTGCCACATAAAACCACTACAGGGTCAGCTCTGCATATCCGGCCTTCTGTTTCTCTCAGAAGGGAATGTCCTACTATGATTGTCCTTCTTTCCTTCTTTACGGAGGCAGTCTTGAGGAGTGGTGTCAACTGCCTCTTCCTACATGACCTCGTAGATGGGATATCCACCACATCCTTGCCTACCTCTCCTTCAAGATCCAGGGCCTCAAACCTATTACAGAGGGGCACCTGGGGAAGCAAGGTAGGTAGGGAGGGGGGTTGCACATGATTCCTAACTGGGACTCACTTCCAACCCTCCTCGTCTTTTTGGTCCCCTTCCTCTGCCTGACAGCAACAGTGCAGGGGCTCCACCACCCTCTTGGGGGCATGCCCCTGTCGCCCTTCTCTCTGGCACAGCAGGGAGTTACTTCACCAGTCATTCTCCTCCTCACATGTCCTGATGCTCCTTAGTCTCTCCACCTCCTTCTTGGGCTCAGCCATCGTGATGAGCAGACCTTCCACCTGAGAACACACTGACTCCCTGCTGCCCTCCTCCACCGACAGCAGTAGGCGCAGGCACACCCTGCAGCCAGAGGCCTGAATAGCCACATCTCTGGGCAGGCCCTGTGTCTGGGTCACCACAGTCTTTTTGGAGTGAGCTCTCTGAGAAGTGGGATACCATGGCAGGTGTGCGATCTTGCAGACTGCATAGAGTTGGTGCAGAGGCCCCGTGCCCTGCCACACCAGCGGCACAGATGTTGTGGTCTCCTCTCCATGGGCTGCATGTCTGGCCTGGAATCTGCTCTGGCGGGGTCCTCCACAGGCTGTAGCCTTGTTCAGTGCAGGTCCACCTGCTCCAGTATGGTCTTTTCCACAGGCTGCAGTATGGAACCCTGCTCCACCGTGGTACACCATGGGCTGCAGGGGGACAACCTGCTTCACCATGGTCCTCACCACAGGCCGCAGCAGAACTTCTGTTCTGGCACCTGGAGCATCTCCTTCCCCTCCTTCTTCACTGACCTTGGTGTCTGCAAGGGTATCTCTCACCCCTCTCTCTCTCCCAGCTGCTGTTGAGCAGCATTTTATTTATTTATTTATTTACTTATCTATTTATTCCCTTTCTTAAATATGCTCTGACAGTCACAAATATTATCAAACATGGAGCAGCTTCTGGATTCTTCTCACAGAAACAAATTCTATGGCCACCCAGTGCCAAAACCTTGCCCTGTAAACCCACTATAATGCTAAATGGGAAATGGTGGACTCTGGGGTAGACAGTAAGGGTTATGATTCATGCAAACAGTCTACACTGGTATTATAGAATGTGTTGCAGGTTTTATAGTGGGCGTAGCATTGAGGTTGTCTCTGGAGCTAAAAACCTTGGAATCATAAATTCATAGAATCATCTAGGTTGGAAAAGCCCTTCATATCCAACTATCAACCTGACCTACCAAGGCCCATCACTAAATCAGGTCACTTTGTATCACATCCCAGCATCTCTTGGATACCTCCAGGAACTACACCACTTCCCTAGGCAGCCTGTTACAATGTTTTACCACCCTCTCCATGAAGAAATTATTACTAATATCCTGTCTAAACATTCTCTTCAGGCTGTTTCCTTGCATCCTATCACTTTTTACCTGAAAAAAAGAGACCAACACTCTTCTCTCTGTAATCACCAGTCAGGTAATTGTAGAAGCTGATGAGGTCTCCCCTCAACCTCCTCTTCTCCAGACTAAGCAACCTCAATTCCCTCATCTATTCCTAATATGTCTTGTTTTCTAGTCCCTTCACTGTTTTCATTGCTCTTCTTTGCACATGTTCAAGCAATTTAAGATCCTGCTCATAGTGACAGGCCCCAAAATGTAACACAAAATCCAAAGTGTGGTCTCACCAGTGTTGTGTTCAAAGGGGCAATCACTTTCCCAGTCCTGTTGGCCACACTATTTCTGGTACAATCCAGGACGGTATTGCTTGTATCAAAACACCTTATAGTCCTACATTCAAATTATTATGAAAATATTGAAAAGAGCTGGCCCTAAAATGGAGTCTTGGGGGACACCATTGGTGACTTTACAGCCTGATGTAACCCCATTTACCATAAACCTTTGAGCCCTACCAATCAGCCAATTCACCCATCATATTTTTTTGTTATCCAGCTGTATACTGGACATTTTGTCCAGTAGGATCCTATGAGAAACTGTGTTGAAAGCTTTATTGAAATCCAAAAAGATTCCATCAACTCGTTTCCCTTGATAGACTAGGTGGGTGATCTTATTAAATAAAAGTATATATATAAAAATAAAAAAAATAAAATTTATAAAACAGGACCTACCCCTTGTGAACTTGTGTTGGCTGGGACCATTGACTGCATTGCCTCCCAGGTGCATTTCAGTATCTCTCAGGACAATCTTCTCCATAATTTTACCAGGCACTGACATGAGACTGACAGCCCTGTAGTTACCAGGGTCTTCTTTTTTGCCCTTCTTGAAAACTGGCACAACATTTCCCAGCTTCTAGTCAACTGGGACCCCTCCAGATTCCCAAGACTGTTGAAAAATAATTGAGAGTTCCTGCAATGATGTCAGCCAGCTCTCAGAGCACCCTAGGATGAATGCCATGCAGAGCCATGGGCTTGTATGGATTGAGGTGGAACAGCAAACCCTGCACATGTTCAGGGTTGACTGGGAGCTTATCATTCCCACCATCATGGTCCTCCAGCTCAGTGCACCCAGGGTCTCAAAGCCCATCATCAGTGTTGAAGACCGTGGCAGAGAAGGCATTAAACATCTCTTCTTTGCCTATGTCCTTGTTTGTGAGGTGATCATCCCCTTCAAGTAGCGGACCTATGTTTTCTCTGGTCCTCCTTTTTCTATTCACATACTTTTATTAAAAAAACAAAAAACAAAAAACTTTTTATAGTCTCCCACAGACCTGACCAGCTTCAACTCTGGCTTTTGGCCACGTGAACTTCTGACTTGTCAGGAAGTCAGGAAGTTATCCTTCACACATTCCACAAATTTCCTAAACTGTTTTCTCTCTGCTGTAATATATTTCCAGAAGATGTCTGGGAAGTTGATCATCTAGCTCCAACACTCCTGCTATAGAGACAGGGATGCCATCCACTAGATCATGTCAGCCAAGGCCTCATCCAGCCTGGCCTTGAGCACCTCCAAGGATGGGGTATTCACAACTTCTCTTGGCAACCTGTTCCAGTGCCTTATTACCCTTACAGTGAAGAATTTCCTCCTGATGTCTAGTATAAATTTATCCTCTTTTAGTTGAAGACCTTTTCGTCATGTCCTATCATTATCTACCGGAGTAAAGAGTCCTTCTCCATCTCTTTTATAAGACCCATTCAATTACTGAAAGGCTGTAGTAAGGTTTCCCTGGAGCCTTCTCTTCTCCAGGCTGAACATCCCCATCTCTCTCTGCTTTTCTTCATAGGAAAGGTGCTTGGACCCTCCAGTCTTTGTAGACCTCCTCTGGACTTACCCTAATAGACCCAGATTCTTCTTTTGCTGGGGGCCCCAAACCTGGATGTAGTACTCCAGGTGGGGCCTCATGAGGGCAGAGTAGAGGGGGACAATCACATCCCTCAAACTGCCTCTCACACCTCTTTTGATGCAGCCCAGGATGCAGTTGGCCATCTGGGCTGCAAGTATGCACTGTGGGTGCATGTTGAGCATTTGATCGATCAGAACCCCAAGCCCTCCTCAGGGCTGCTCTCAGTGCACTCTTCTCCCAGACTAGAATCCTGTCTGGGATTGCTCCTACCCAGGTACAGTTTCTTGCACTTGGACTTATTGAACCTCATGCTGTTCACATGTGCCCAATTCTCCAGCCTGTCGAGGCTCTTTGAATGTCATCTCTTCCTTCTTTGGTATCAACCACTCCACTCAGCTTGGTGTCATCATATCTTTCTTCTGACTCTTCTGCAAAGACAGGCAATTCTTTTATCACCTTTGCCCAGCTCCATGCAGTTAAGACATTCCTTAATGTACAAGGCTACCCCATTTTCTCTCCTTCCCTGCCTCATTCTCCTGAAGGGCCTGTAACCATCTATCACAGCACTCCAGGCACACAAGTCATCCCTCCATGTCTCACTAAGGCCAATAATATCATAGCCCTGAGACTTAACTAAAACTTCCTGCTCCCTGTGTTTATTTCCTATGCTACATGTATGGGAAACTGTAGAGGTTACTTAACTGGGCCCCCAGTGTAACAGTATTAATGAATGAGGTGGCAGCAATTCCTTTGTGCTCTTTTACTCTCCCACTGACCTCTAATCCCTTTTCTGGATCTGGGTATCCATTGCTGGTACTGGCATCAAATTGATGAATTGAGGATGGATTGAAGTTCTCTTACCCTGGCAACTTCAGTTTCAAGCTCTCTTCACTATCTTGGCAAGTCTGTAACTGAAGACACTGTTCCTCTCCTCTGACAGATGGACTCCATCAGACCCCAGTAAATGAGGTTTCTCTAAAATAATCCAATGGTCTAAAAATCTATCCCTCCAACTACAATACCATTTCTGCAACCATGCATTGATACACTGGATTTGATTGGCCTTTTCGAAGATTTTTCCTTTGAATGATGGAATTGAAAAGAATACCTGGACTCCAGAGCCACTTCCAGCTGTGCCAAGGGCTCTGTAGTCTTTCATACTATGCCTTGGTCTGCTCTTGATATTGCCCTTGATATCCACATGAAATAACAATAGTAGACATTAGTAGTCTGTGTACTATACTGGGTTTGGTAGTCTCTTGGCAATGTACCTCATATGAGCCCCTTCCATATAACAAATCTCTCTTGAGAGCAGATCAGATCAGCAAATGGCTGCTTCTATTCCAGGCAGAAAAGAGTCCCTTACTACTATTACCCATCACTGTTTCTTGTTTATACTGACTGTTATACATGTATGGCCTTCAGGCCAAGACGACTCATTTGACACCTGTGTCTGTCCTTAATAATACATACCTTCTTTACTGGTGACTAGGATGACAGGACTGAGTGTGTTCACAGCAAATTTATTTGATTCCAAGTGTCCTGTTCTGGTTGCTCAGAGAGCCTTTCATGGGTCATTCACAGTGAGATTAAGAGACAAGTAAGGTCAAATGATGTCCATCAGTTTATTACTTTTGCATAAAAATATCAAAAGAGAAGTGAGAGTTGAGAAAGGAGAGGTGATAGGAACAGTATCAAAATATAAATAAAGGTGTCTTAAAGATTGCAAGAGATAGTAACCACCATGGATCCAGAGGCAACCCATTGGTCCTCCGTCTTCAAAGATGCGATGTATAGAGTCCCTTGTGTCTTGAAAAGGTGCTGTGTGTTGTATTTTGTTTTGTTTTTTAGCTGGTTTCCAAGGAAGGAAGGAATATGTACAGATTGGAGAAGTAGGAAGATGATAACTTCTTGAGGTTAACCAAAAATGAATGCAAAGACTAAACATTGGGGTGGATAAAACCCTGCAGCAAGACAGTCTGAGGCTGACTGTTCATGAGCAGCTCTGCAGAAAACTCCTCAGGGCCTTGGGAACACTTTGTTGGCCATGGGAGAGCAGTGTCCCAGGCAGTAAAGTATCCTCCATTTTCTGTGGCTGAATGAGCAAGGGAGCAACCAGCAGATCTGGGAAGGGAGCCTACCTTACTAGCTGGAGTGGTGTGCCCAGCCTGCCTCCAGATCTGGATATGGGTGTGGTAGGACATGGAGGGGAATAGACTAATTTGAAAAAGAAGGAAAAACAAAACAATACAAAACAAAACAAAAACAAACAAAACATAAAGGATTTGTAGATGATGTTTCACCTCTGTGCCCAGAAAGATCAGGGTAGCAGATCCTCCTGGAAACTATGCTAATTCACAAAGAAAATAAGGAAGTGATTGGTAACAGCCAGCATGGATTCACTAAGGGCAAATTGTGTCAGACAAATTTGGTGGCCTTCTACAATGGGATTATAGTGTTGGTGGATAACAAATAACAACTGACATCAGCTACCTGGACTAGTGCTAAACATTTGACACTGACTCACTACATGATACCCTTTTCTCCAAATTGGAGATACATGGATTTGATGGATGGACCACTCCATGGGTAAGGAATTGTCTAGAAGGTCTCACTCAAAGAGTTGCAGCCAATGGATCAATGTCCAAATGGATAACAGTGATGAGTGGTGCTACTCAGGGGTTTGTATTGGGAGCAGTATTGTTTAACACCATTGTTGGTGATATAAACAGTGGGATTGAGTGCACCGTCCAAAGGTTTGCCCATGACACCAAACTATGTCCTGTGTTTGACATGCTAGAAGGGAGGGGATGACATCTAGATGGACTGTCATTTTTTTGGCTAGAATAGAGTTAATTTTCTTCATAGAGGCTTACACTCTGCTGTGCTTGGGAATTTTAATAAAAATAAACACACCAGTGTTTTTAGCTATTAATAGCTTACACAGAGCCAAGGATATTTTTACTTGTACTGCTCTGTCAACAAGAACACTGGGTGTATAGAAGAAACTGGGAGGGGACACAGCTGACCCAACTTGACCAAAAAATGTTCTGTACTATATGATGTCATGCTCAGAAATAAAAGTTGGAGCTATAAGGAAGAAGGAGATACATTCAGAGTGATTGTGTCCGTCTTCCTGAAAGTCTGTTATGCATGTAAAGACCTGTTTTCCTAGAACTGGCAGAACATCTGCCTACCAATGGGAAGTAGTGAATGAATTTCTTGTTTTGCTTTGCTTGAATGTACCACTTTTGTCTTATCTAGTTAACTGTCTTTCTCTCAAACCATGATTTCTTACACTTTTACCTTTCTAATTCTCTGTTCCATCCCACCTGCAGAGAGTGAGTGAGCAGCTGTGTGGTACTGAGCTGTCTGCTGGGTTGAACCAGAAAAGGGACCTTGACAGACTTTAGAGGTGTGACTGTGAGAATCTCATGAAGTTCAGCAACGCCGAGTGTCTGGGCTGGGACAATCTGAAGCACAAATACAGGCTGAGAAGAGAAAGGATTGAGAGAAGCCTTGACGAGAAGGACTTACGGGTGTTGGTTGACGAGAAGTTCAACTTGAGCTGGCCATGTGCGTTTACAGTCCAGAAAACAAACAATAACCTGGCCTGCACTGAAAGATGTATGGCCAGCAGGTCAAGGAAGGTGATTCTCCCTCTCTTCTCTGCTCTTCGGAGACCTCACCTATAACACTGTGTTCAGCTGTAGGGCCCCAAGCAGAGCAAGGATACATCCAGAAGAGTGACCACAGGAGAGTCCAGAGGAGGGACACAAAGGTGATAAGGGTGCTGGAACACCTCCTCTACGAAGAAAAACTGAGGGAGTAGGGATTGTTCAGGTTGGAGAAGGCTCTGTGGGGGCTTGCATTGCAGCCTTTCAGTACCTAAACGGAGCCTACCGGAAAGCAGGAGAGAGACTCTTTATCAGGGAGTGTAGTGATAGGTTGAGGGGGGATGGTTTTATGCTAAAACACTATAGATTTAGGTTAGCTATTATGAAGAAATTCTTTATTCAGAACGTGGTGAGGAAATAGAACAGGTTGTCCAGAGAAGTTGTGGATACCCCTTCCTGGAAGTACAAGGTTTTGTTCTTCAAAAGACAAAAAAAAGTGAGCTCTTAAGCAAATACTACTAGCCCTGAGACTGCATACAGAGAACAGACTGCATATATCATAGAAGCTAATTTTCCATGGTCCTGCACATTCCTACTCTCTCTCTCCAGCAAAGTAAATGTGGAGATACTGTGACAAGCACAAACCAGGTTACAGGTACTACTGAACAACCAGAACATCAAATCCAAATAGTTCTCCATGTCTCCACATTCTCACTAAGTTGAATTTAATTGAAAATTATTAATTACTTTAAATAAAGTAGGAAAAGGACATTTAAAATTTGTTCACTCTTCTCCTAGTTTATGCCAGAAGCTTCACTCCACCTCATATCTAACTGCAAAACTAGAAGAAATAGGTGATTCTCAAGATCACTTACTAACACACACTGTTTTATATATCCCAGAGAAACATTGCTCAGTATATCTTGTGAGTCATACCTTGTTTTCAGTACTTCATAGAAGGTCTGATCAATACAGGAATATAGCCTTAATGTTTGATCAGAGCAATATTTCGATTGTGCTAAGATATTCTCTAGTTTTGTTTTGTTTTCCTTAATTCTTACAATCTTCCAGATGGTATACAGTGAGTTTTAAATATCTTCTAAAAGAAAAGCTTTGATTTCTCATTATATGCAATATGTCTAATCTTAATCTTGCTGAAATGACCACCATTTTCTTTTCACCATAATCAGAAGTGGTCACCTCCATTTTCAGATGAACAATTTTCATGGAAGCTGGATGACCTTTGTATTCCAAGGTTAGAAAACTAGTTGACCAACTGTTAGGCATCAGGGAAATATAAAGAAGCTGAGGGAAATAAATGTAACTGATTCAGGATATGTAAGTAATTAGCCAGAAGCATCTGTGCTTCCCTGAAGGGCTAACTTCCTATAATACATCCTTGGCACATGAATGTATTCCTTGAACTCTAATGATAGTGATCCAGAAGTGTGCTATGTAATTAAGTTTTGTCCTGAGCTTAGAGTGTAACATAAATAAAGATTGTCATAACAAAACATAAAAAAAATAGAGACTGAAGGTGAAGAAATAAATTAGTGTTTCTATAAATCTAGAAGTATGGTTCAAAAAAGAAGAAGAAGAGTATAAGTAGCAGGAAACTTTAGAGGAAATATTCTATTGGAGCAGAAGACAAGACACTACAGATTACTTTAAAGGTAGCACAAGTGGAAGAAGGAATGATAATAGAAGAGAACAGTAAAATAATTAAATAAGTAAAAGGGATGACAACACAGTTTCCTGAACCAGAGTATTCCTCTGAATACATGGTTTGATTCTGAAACCTCACCTAATTTTGAATGTAGCAACATTCCAGAGGACTAAATCTTGGAGAAAATGGAACGTTTTTCCCACTAAATATATATTTTGTTTAGTTTACATAATTATATGGGTGAACCAACAATTTCTTTGTTTCCAAATGTATTTTGTTTTATGATCATGACTGGAGTATACTTGTGGTGAGTTAAGAATGGTTCAGAATTATGTGATTATTTAATTGTATTTTATTTTGTAATAGGAATTCACAACAGTAAATATTTTAAAATTTGATGTCAATGCTGCTGTTGATATACACAGCTGCATGCCTGTGTGAATGAAATAACGAGACAATGTTAAAGAAAACATGGAGTATAGCTAGAATATTACCTTCAGTATCTAATGTCCTAGGTATTCATTTACAATCGGAATCCACTCCATCACTTTGCTTTTAACGTTTATTAGGATCTTGAAGACCAATCTATCAAATACATGGTACTAGAAGAAAAAACAAAACAACAAAATATAACAAACAACAAAAAAAAGACATTGCTTGGGTTTTTCTGCTCTATTATATTGGGATATTAGCACTTAAATGCCTGCAATATAATCTAAACATTGTAATTAATCATTTATTATAAGCTGAAAATGCCACATACATGTAGATCACTTACAGCCCCAAAGGACTTTATTGTTAACTGCAACAAGTGTTGTTTTATTATTTCAATAACTAAAATCTATTCACTGTGATTTTATTATGGTTTGTAAAGAAAGAAATTGAGTGTCTCTTCCATTTTCCTTTAGCCTCAGGCATTTGCTGTCTGTCTTATTTTCTATTTTCTGCTAACATTAAAATTGAAAATCAGGAGAGAAGTACTTTAAGTACTTTTTTTTTTTTTCCTACTAGATGGCCAATGAAAATTATGAGTGTGCAAAAAATCAATATTAAATTAACATATTTAATCTTGAATATCAAGCTATAGAGCCCTGTTCATTAATATACTTACAAGCATATGGTAGCTTTTGTTTTTAGTGTCAGGTTGGCTGGTTGGGCAATGCTTAGGCACAAGATAAGACTTATTGATTCTTAAAAGGTCTTTATTCACACTTGAGCCAAAGCAGCTGGTCAAGGGCTAAAGAGCACTCAACTTACCCAAATCTCTGGATATTGCTTTCTGTTGTGCCATCTGTATCCTGTTAAATATTCCCAACTTTTGCCAAGTTTGGGAAATTTATATATTAAATCAATTGCTGAATGAAAGGTCCAAGATGCTTTTGCAGGAAAAAATAAATATATGTGTATCTGCCTGTGTGTATGTATGTATAACTATATGTGTATATATTTAAAAATTACAAGCTCTTATACATTAATCATTCATTTTGGAAAAAATCAATTCAAGTTATGTTGAAAAAAAAAAAAAAAAAAAGGCAATAAGATGCCAGATTTCTCAGATTGAGACAAAAATAGAAAGATTTTAACACTTTTTTTCCCCCAGAGAAATATACCGTTTTCAGCCCTGAGAAGAGAGGGCCATCCACCTTCTTCTTGTAATAAAAGGAATAATAATGATAAAAGGCAGTCCTGTGAAACGTCTGTAGAATCAATTGCAAACTTTTTTTTTTTTAATCCAGTATATTCTATAACTTAATGAGACCTAATGCACTGGTGAATTACTGATGTTTTACTTCCTTGTAACAAACTAAACATTGAATCAATCCTAAGTACTCTAACAGCTACTGTAGATCTGTGTACATCTAAAACTACTGTAGGATGATGATAATCTGTAAGCAAGTCAGTCTTTTCATATTCTATTTTCTGAATTTATTGAATTAAGAGGTCAAAAATTTTATATCTGGACTACTGTTTTTCCTGCAAACCAATGAAACCTTCTCTATTGTATTAATGATGTTCCATCTACTGATTTCATGTAAATCATCTCTCATTAAAAAATATTGCATATATTTATTTATTTATTTATTTATTTGTTTGTTTTTCCTTAATGGAGTAAGGAAAGGGTGTGGTGAGTTGAGTTTGTTTTTATCTTTATAAAAGTCTATTGATTCATGGGAAAATAATAATAATAATAATAATAATAATAATAATAATAATAATAATAATAATAATAATAATAATAATAATAATAATAATAATAAAGTAATAGTAATTTAAGACAAGTGCTTTAATCTGTGGTAAATCTGATTTTATATTCATTTGTTTTTTCTCTAACCAATTCCTCTCTCTGTACTTTTTACTTCAACAGTTTAAGTTCCACCACTGGAAAGCTCTACCTCCAGAACTCTACCACATTTTTGATTGCAGGATTTGTGTATATATTGCTGGAAATAAGACCTTGACAAATTTCTCTTATGACAGTTTATCAGAGCATGATTACTCTCCCTCCCCACAATAATACCAGAATGATTTTTTTTTTTTTGCCACTTCTTACTCCCGTTGAATGAATTTGTATTCATTTCAGTGAAAATGATTCCCTGCTGTGATTTAATGATACACAAAAGGTGCTTAATTTTAGTGTTAAACCAGTTATTCAGAAAAGTAACCAGAATCAAACAGCAATATAGAACAGGATCATGAAGAATAAGGTTTAATTTCTAATATAGTCAAGTGTGTGAGGAATGAATTGTTATGAAAAAATATATATATATATTTAATTTTTAAACTTTTTTAAACTGTGTAAAATACTATTTAAAGTCTTTCTCTCTCCCTCCCTTTCTCCCTCCCTTTCTCCCTCCCTTCCTCTCTCCCTCTCCTACTCTCTCCCTCTCCCCCTCTTTCCCTCTCTCCTCCCTCTCTTCCTCTCTCCCTTTCTCTCTCCTTCCCTTCTTCCCTCCCTCTCCCTCTACTTCCCCCTATTTTTATGAAAATGTATAAATACATATCTTAAAATACAGGTACAAGAAATGACTTCAGGAAAAATTTATCCAGAAAATAAATAATTAACTTATTGAAGAGCAATTAAATTTATGAAGACCTACATAGTACCCTGAGCTGGTGGAAGGGGATGGGGAGCAGGATGTGGCCCTCACTATCCGCGAAGAAATGTTGGCAACCTGCTACGGCACTTGGATGTGCACAAGTCGATGGGGCCGGATGGGATCCACCCAAGGGTACTAAGAGAACTGGCAGAGGAGCTGGCCAAGCTACTATCCATCATTTATCAGCAGTCCTGGCTATCAGGGGAGGTCCCAGTTGACTGGTGGCTAGCAAACATGACGCCCATCTACAAGAAGGGCTGGAGGACTGACCTGGGAAACTACAGGCCTGTCAGTTTGACCTCAGTACCAGGGAAGCTCATGGAGCAGATTCTCTTGAGAGTCATCATGCGGCACTTGCAGGGCAAGCAGGCAATCAGGCCCAGTCAGCATGGGTTTATGAAAGGCAGGTCCTGCTTGACGAACCTGATCTCCTTCTATGACAAAGTGACGCGCTGGGTGGATGAGGGAAATGCTGTGGATGTGGTCTACCTTAATTTCAGCAAGGCTTTTGACACCGTCTCCCACAGCATTCTCCTCAAGAAACTGGCTACTCCTGGCTTGGACTGGCTCACGCTTCATTGGGTTGGAAACAGGCTGGATGGCCAGGCCTAAAGAGTCGTGGTAAATGGAGTTAAATCCAGTTGGAGGCCAGTCACTAGTGGCGTCCCCCAGGGCTCGGTGCTGGGGCCGGTCCTCTTTAATATCTTCATCGATGATCTGGACGAGGGCATTGAGTGCACCCTCAGTAAGTTTGCAGATGACACCAAGCTAGGTGCGTGTGTTGATCTGCTCGAGGGTAGGAAGGCTCTGCAGGAGGATCTGGATAGGCTGGACCAAAGGGCTGAGGTCAACTGCATGAAGTTCAACGAGGCCAAGTGCCAGGTCCTGCACCTGGGGTGCAATAACCCCAAGCAGAGCTACAGGCTGGGCGATGAGTGGTTGAAGAGCTGCCAGGCAGAGAAGGACCTGGGAGTATTGGTGGATAGTGGGCTGAATATGAGCCAGCAGTGTGCTCACGTGGCCAAGAAGGCCAACAGCATCCTGGCTTGTATCAGAAACAGTGTGACCAGCAGGGCTAGGGAGGTGATCGTCCCCCTGTACTCGGCTTTGGTGAGGCCACACCTGGAGTACTGTGTTCAGTTTTGGGCCCCTCGCTACAAGGACATTGAGGTGCTTGAGCGGGTCCAGAGAAGGGCGACAAAGCTGGTGAGGTGTCTGGAGAACAAGTTTTATGAGGAGCAGCTGAGGGAGCTGGGCTTGTTCAGCCTGGAGAAAAGGAGGCTCAGGGCTGACCTTATTGCTCTTTACAGATACCTTAAAGGAGGCTGTAGTGAGGTGGGGGTTGGCCTGTTCTGCCCGGTGCCTGGTGACAGGACGAGGGGGAATGGGCTAAAGTTGCGCCAGGGGAGTTTTAGATTAGATGTTAGGAAGAACTTTACCGAAATGGTTGGTAGACATTGGAACAGGCTGCCCAGGGAAGTGGTGGAGTCACCATCCCTGGAAGTCTTTAAAAGACGTTTAGATGCAGAGCTTAGGGATATGGTTTAGTGGGGACTGTTTGTGTTAGGTTAGAGGTTGGGCTCGAAGATCTTGAGGTCTCTTCCAACCTAGAAATTCTGTGATTCTGTGATACATACAATCTTTTGGCAATCAAGAAAAGATTATAGTTTTTTGCTTGTTTGTTTTGATTAGCTCCATACTAGAGTAAAAAATATATATATATTTATAAATATATATATAATATATATTACATTATATATAATAAATATATATTTAATTATAATATAATTAATATAATATAATATAATATAAATATAAATATTAAAAAAATAAATCTATTTTTAACCAGGAAGTGTTGAATTACTTATTTGGCTTTCCAAATGTCAAGTCAGGGATTTCACAAGTGGTGCCAATGCTTCCAATGCTTCGTGTCAAGTATTACATCAGAATTCAACAAAATGATACCACTAGTTAATTATTAAGTCTCATGTACCTAAATTAAATTGCAGTTGTCAGCTCCTCTGATTGTGTGAGAACAGTTAATTTTCCCAAATAGTTCATAAACTATTTGATTTTTATTGAAGAATTAGAATGTTCTGTGAAACTTTTAAATGAAATCTTGCCAGGATTTTTCATTTTGTTTTATATGCTTCTTCTGCACTAATTTGTGTTTTTAATATACATTCATTTTTAATTAGCTATAATGATATTTCCTAACACCAAGCAAATCCAAGAATTATTTATTTATGGTTGGTCTCTGTTTAATTAATTCTGTGAGACATGGATGAGATTGAGTATGAATAAACTGTTAATACCTTATAATTAGCTGGCATTCAATGTTCTATCTCTCAGTGCATTTCAGTAACATCTACTGTATTTTCCTTGATTAAATTTATGCTATTCTTAACCTAATTTTATTTTATTTTATTTTATTTTATTTTATTTTATTTTATTTTATTTTATTTTATTTTTTATTTTACCTTGATGTAACAGCTGTATTTGTCATTCATTTTCAATGTTATCACTTTCTTAATTTTTTTTTCCAGCCCTGCATGATTTTATGAGTTTTCCATAAGGGAAAAATTTGGACTGATGCTCATTCAAGCTTCTCTCTTCTAGCCCTCAAGCATGACAAGGTTGAGGGAAGTGAGAAGAATAACCAACACAAAATTATATCCCGCTTTTCTGTGTTTATTTTCATCGCAGACTTCCTTATCAGTTTTACTCATTGGCAAGCGAAAACCAGATTTTTCTAACTGTCGTAAGTTCATTGCTTGTTCATTCTCTGAAAATCAAATGCAGTTCTTCTCATCTCCTACCTTATCACACACAATAAATATTTGGTGGTTTTATACTAATGAGAAGCTCACCTCCACCGTGCTACTCTCCCACTCCACCTCCTCAAAAGAAAAGGGAAGGAAATGCAATGAAAAAAAAATAATAAAAAGCTTATGTATAGAGATAAGAACAGGGGTTTCACTCACCATATATCATTATAGACAAAACAGACTCAGTATAAGGAGAATAATGTAATTTAATAATTTTTGATACAGATGAGAGCAGTGAGAAATAAAATAAAGCTAAAATCACCTTCCCTCTACCCACTTTCTTCTTCTCCCCCAAAAAAGTGTCACAGAAAAATGTGGAATGGGCATTACAGTTGCTTGTAATTCTTCATCTCTGCCATTCCTTCATCCTCATTCTCTTCTTCTGTTCCAGTGTGGGGTTCTTTACATAGGATACAGTTCTTCTTGAACTGTTTAAACTGTGGCTTCCATCACACTGCAGATTATCTGAAGTAGTTCCTATGGGGGTCCTAGGCTACAGTTCTAGCTCATGGCCTGTTCACATGAGAGCTCTCCATGGGCTGCATCTTCCTTCAGACCAGATTTGCCTGCCCCATGATAGGCTTCTTTATGCAGGGGGAACAGCCTCCACTGTGGTCTTCTCCAAGGGCTGCAGGGGAACTTGTGCACTGGCACCTGGAGCACTTCCTCCCCCACTTCATGGACATTAGTGCCTTCAAGTTTATTTCTCTCACATTTTCTCACTCCTCTCTACCAGGTGCTACTGTGCAGTAGATTTCTCTTTTCTTAAATATGCTTTTACAGAGGAACTACTAGTATCACTCCTTGGCTCCATTTTGGTTAGTGGTAGGTCCTTTTTGGTACCATCTGGAACTGAATATTATCTGACATGGGGCAGTTTCTGGGTTCTTTCCTAAGGACACTGCTGCAGCCCCCCTGCTACCAAAACCACAGAAGCACAATAAAATATTCCTGAATAATAATTTAACTGACAGCTTTTGATAATATGTGGAAAATAATAATGTATTGTACTGTCTTTGCAGTGTTGACAATAATCAATATTTTGCTAATAAATTAAAAACTATTCCTACGCACGTCAAGTTATTTGAAATAACATATATATATATATATTGTTAAGTAACAATAGTAATAACATAAAAACAACATTTATGATAGCAATAATATCTCCTCTGGTTGGAGATTTTCCTTAATTACTTCAGTTCTCGCAGTTTCATACAAAAAAACCCCACTTTTTCTATATGTGTATAAAAGTCACAAACAAAGCAACATTTTGATCCACTGGTAAAAATAAACAAGGAAAAATCATGGGCGTTAGTTTAATGGGATTTAGTTTTTTGAGATCTTTAGTGAGATTCTCTAAGTATTTAACAGTCCCAAGTGAGCGAAATAAGATCTGGGTAAGAAATTTAAACTGCAGAATAAACCCTAAGGAAGAAAATTAGATAATATTTTTAAAATATAAATATATATATATATATATATATAATAACCTGGTACCAATGAAGTACCGCAATGAAGTTGTGCCAGGGGAGTTTTAGGTTAGATGTTAGGAAGAACTTCTTTAATGAAAGGGTTGTTAGGCACTGGAACAGGCTGCCCAGGGAGGTGGTGGAGTCACCATCCCTGGAAGACTTTAAAAGACGTTTAGATGTAGAGCTTAGGGATATGGTTTAGTGGGGACTGTTAGTGTTAGGTTAGAGGTTGGACTCGATGATCTTGAGGTCTCTTCCAACCTAGAAATTCTGTGATTCTGTGATTCTGTGAAGTCAGTAATATAACTGTGAAATATAACACTTGAAAAGAAGGAGTGAACTTAAACTGAAAGATGTGGTCAGGATAGCAGATCAAAGGAAAAGAAGGGTGAAGGGTCTGGAACACGTCTTATGAGGAGCAGCTGATGGAAATGGGATTGCTTAGTTTAGAGAAGAGAAGGCTCAGGGGAGACCTCCTTGTTCTCTACAACTACCTGAAAGGAAGCTGTGGGGAGCTCAGTGTCAGCCTCTTCTCCCAGGTACCTAGCAATAGAACAAGAGGAAATAGCCTCAAGTTGCAGCAGGGGAGTTTCAAGTTGGAAATCAGGAAAAGAAAATCTTCTCAGATGGAGTAGTTAGGCATTGAAACATGTTGCCTAGGTAAGTGGTGACATTACCATCCCTGGAGGTGTGTAAGGTAAGGGTACGTAGGTACTTAGGGACATTGTTTAGTGGTAGGTGGATGATTGGACTAGATGATCTTGGAGGTCTTTTCCAATCAATGCAAAATGACTCTAATGATTCCAATGGAAAGTGATTTCCAATGATTCTCTGATTCTGTGAAGACCTTGTTCATTTCCTTTATGTGGAAATGAATATATAGAAACTCCAACCAACTAATTTATTTAAATGATGAAAATAATGTCTCTGACTCTTCTTGTTCATATGCTTATTTCATCCTGAAGCTATCCAGGAAGGACAATATATACTTGCGCAAGCAAATACAGAACACTAGAAATGCCACAGTGCAAGCTCTTTTAAAGAAGTTCAGAAGCCATCCTGATCTTTTGGAATAAAATTTTCTGGGATTTTCTTGTGTTATTAGTAGGAAAATTCTCTAACTGAAATGCAAGAACAGGGTTTAGAGATACTGATTACTTCTGTGTTAAGAACCACACAAAATTTCTTCTCATTAATGCTATCTAGGGCTTAAATACCACCTCTGAATGCAACAGGAGATCCACAAGATATTTAAATGTGAAAGCAAATAACTACTGGCATGAAAGGTGAGGGAGGAGAGGCCTTTTTCTCCTACCAGAAGCATTATGCGCACTGCTCTAGTGCGCACTGGGTTTAACCCAGTCGGCAGCTAAACACCACACAGTTGCTCACTCACTCTCCCCCCTCCCTCTCTGGGATGGGGGAGAGAAACAGGAAAATAAAGCCTGTGAGTTGAGATAGAGACTGCTTATTAAGACAGGAAATTAATTAATTAATTAATTAATTAATTAATAGTAATAATAATAGTAATATATGATACAAATGATTCACAATGCAATTGCTCACCATCCGCTGACCGGTGCCCATCCCATCCCCGAGCAGCCACCCCCCTCCCCCACTGCCTGGCTACCCGTATCTGTTGTTTAGCATGACCCCAGATGGTATGGAATGCCCCTTTGGCCAGTTTGGGTCAGCTGTTCTGGGTCTGTCCCCTCCCAGCTCCTGTTGCACCCCTAGCCTGCCTACTGGCAGGACAGAACAAGAAGCTGAAAAGTCCTTGGCTTGGTGTAAGCACTGCTCAGCAACAATTAAAACATCAGTATGTTATCAACACTCTTCTCATCCTAATCCAAAACATAGCACCCTACCAGCTACTAGGAGGAAAATTAACTCTATCCTAACTGAAACCAGGACAAAAGCCAAAACAAAACAAAGTGTCTGAAAAATAAATAGATAAATAAATAGATAAATGAAGTGACAGATAAGAGGGGCAAAGTAAGGAAGGATAGCTGAATATAAAATTGCTTCAATTACTCCATGTAGAATATGTATCATCATGCTGTGTTGATACTCTATCTGTCAGTACCATTATCTCCTTCCAGTGCTGGAGTTTTACCGGATCAGTGGTGTCATAGGATAAACATCAAAAACATCTTATGGCAGGCACATACTGAGAAGGAATGATGGAAGTGGGCATTTGTGTCTAAGTTCCTGGACTTGTACTCATTTTCAGACCACTGAAAGACAGACACAGCTATGAAGAGCTCCAGGAAACATGTTCATTTTTCTTCTTTGTATGGAAACTCAAATACGATGCATCATTTCTGTTAACATAGAAGATCAGGCAGTAATTTAAACAAGAAAATGTGCTTACAGATACATTTGATAGCACATTTAATTATGGTATGTCATCTTTTCCACATAAGGTTTCCTAAAATTGTTTTTTAAGCATATATTAGCTTTATACACTTTATATAATTTATTATACATTATATAAAAACAAACTTTGCAAACTTCCTTTAAATGACATTGAATGCATTTGATATATTGCAACATACAATAGCTAGATATAATAACAACATAATATATATAATAATATACAATAATAATATATATGTAATAATATATTATAATAAATCATATATATTGTTTATATATATTATACATATACATAAATGTATACATATTATGTACATGTTTATATAATGCATATATTATATACACACATATTATAATACATATTATATTATACATATTATAGTACATGTTATATATATATATATATATATACATATTATATATATATAATAATAAACCAACACTAAGAAGTTTGTGTCTTACCTGATAATTTCATTTGTCTTCATGTTTTTATTAACTGATTTTAAGATTTTTGCTCTCTGCATTCCTACAGTTCTGTAGTTTCCTTTCTTTTTACAGTATTTATAATATTGACTAAAAATATTTCAGGTATGGAAATCTGTCAGTCAAGTTTTCTGAATGTACAACTACATTTTGCTGTACAGCTGGCTGTTCTGCTTTATTTTCAGCATCTTATTTAATTTTCTTTAAAAGTTAGAACATTTTCTGATTGACACACCTGGCACATATTAGATAAAATTGCAGAATATTTTTTTTTTATAGAAAAGCTATTGTCCTTAATGAAAAAAGTACCATTCATTTACTGTTTTAAGATAAAAATACATTCTCCCAACCAAGAAACTCAATGCTTAGTTGATGGAATTCAGCTGACTTCCATACAGCTCTGCCAATTTTATATCAATTGTGAATCTTGGCCAAACTACTTGCTGTAATTCCACTGACTGGATGTAATGTGGATTATTGTCAGTTTCTATTGTAAATGCTGAAATAGTATTTATTGTCCTTTTATAGTAGACTGTTATTTAGCACTTCTGTTACATCTTTTTCTTTTTTGTCATTTGTGATACTCATGAAAATTTGCTATGGGGAAAACAATTTGTAACCAATAACTAAAAAAATGACAAAGTATTCATTTCAAGAATAAAGAGCTCTTAGTGATTATAAGTAATAGATTTCAAAAGGAGTACTGAGCTTCAGCATATGTAGACCAGTTTTTAAAAAGTATTGGGATGCTGTCACTCAGAAATGGACTACATAATTGATATACAGAGGAAAAGCTTCACTCACAAAGCTTTGATTTTACCAGAACTCTAGAGTTTAAGAAAGCTTGATGGGAATAAAGGGTAGATGGAAAAAAATAAAAATAAAGAAATAATAATAAAAAAACCTTAGCTCTCATTGCATGTTAAAACAAACAAAAAGAACAAACAAACAAAAAAACAACAACACAGCATGACTTTCTCTAAAGAAGCATAAGAAGCATGCACACATTTATTTTAGGTGTTGACAATAATGAACTAAAATTTAATTATAACCATTTAGAAAAAAAAAAAAAAGTGTGTATGTATATATATATATATATATATATATATATATATATATATGAACACACACAAAATATTTTCAGCCTTGGATTCCAAACTATTAAGAATAATTTAATGGAAGAATACTAAGTCTCCTTGTCTCCTTCAGATATCAGACAATCCTAGAAGTTCAGAATAAAAGACACATTGAATTCATGTCCAGAAACCATTATCATGGAATCACAGAATTGTAGGGGTTGGAAGGTACCTCAGAATATCATTGGTTCAACCTCCCTGCCAAAGCAGGTTCAATAGAGCAGGTTGCACAGGTAGGCATCCAGACAAGACTTGAATATCTCCAGAGAAGGAGACTCTACAACCTCTCTGGGCAGCCTGTTCCAGTGCTCCGTAACCCTCACCATGAAGTTCTTTTGCATGTTGGTGCGGAACTTCCTGTGCTCCATCTTGTGGCCATTACCCCTTGTCCTATCCCCATAAACCACTGAAAAGAGCTTGGCCAAATCCCTCTGACTCCCACACCTCAGGTATTTATGCACATTGATGAAATCCCGTCTCAGTCTTCTCAGGCTGAACAGATCCAGGTTTCTCAGCCTTTCTTCATAGGGAAGATGCTCCAGGCCCTGTATCATCTTTGTTGCCCTCTTCTGGACTCCTTTCAGGAGATCCTTGTCTTTTTTGTACCATCATTTTCTATGACAGAGCTGCATATTCAATGAATTTTTAAACAAAAGTCTCTGATATTCAAAGACGGAAAGCAGGAAGGAAATTGTTTAAATCAAAAGAGGTGCCAGCACAGAGCAGAGTGTTCTATGATAGACTATATATTACGACTTAGCATTTTGAAGTGCTCCCAATAAAACAAGATGAATAATGAAATAATATGGTTCTATGATTATTTTATGTGATTCAAAATGAATAGTGATTTATGAGTTTCCTTCTACTACTTAATAACATCAGGTGAGTGGGTTTTTAAACACTTTCCTTTTAATAGCATCTTAATCAACACAAAAACATTTCTGTCCCTTCCATAATCATCCATATATTGGCAGAGGATAAAATTATTATTTCTGTACCAAATGAAAAGACATTTCCTCATTAATGTTTCTGAAGGAAGGAGATGTGACATTTAATGATCACTAAACTCAATGAATATTGAATTTTATAAATACCTGACGCTAATGTATGTGTGTAACTGTTCATAAATTTCCACTGGAAGTTGGTTATTCACTGATTTTTTTCTGGATCTGAGTTATATGTTTTGCACAAGGTAAGCTTTTTTCAGTGTTAGGCTCCAGGGACCTGTGCCTGTAACCACATCTTCATTTTGTTCTCTAAAGATCACATCTATGAACAGCCACAGAATTACTTAGGCCAATTATTTATTTGTATTGTAGACAATGTTCTTGCTTTTCCCAGAAGCTGGTAATGATTTTTCCTTTTTTGTTTGTTTGTTTGTTTGTTTTTGTTTATACCCAGCCAGTGAGGGAATTGAGAGGAAACTTGAAAAAAGAGTACTAGAATCTCCAGTCAAAAAAAAAAAAAAACAAAAAGGGGGGGGGGGGGGGGGAGGAGGGTTGGTTTGTTTTACTTTTTGTTTGTTCATTTCCAAGTTGATAAAGGCAGAATCACAGAATCACAGAATGGTTGATCTCTGAAGATCATCTAGTCCAACAGCCCCCCCACTGAACAGGATCACCCAGAACACATTGCATAGGATGGCATCCAGGCAGGTTTTGAATATCTTCAGAGAAGGAGACTCTACAACTTCTCTGGGCAACCTGTTCCAGTACTCTGTCACCATCACAGTAAAGGAGTGCTCCCTCATATTCAAATGGAACTCCCTGAGCTTCAGTTTGTGCCCATTGCCTCTCATCCTGTCACTGGTAACGTGAAAAGAGAGTGACTCCATCCTCTCAATACCCTTCTGTCAGATATTTATACACATGAATGAGGTCTCCTCTCAGTCTTCTCTTTTCCAGGCTGAACAGGCCCAGTTCTCTCAGCCTGTCCTCATAGGACAGGTGTTCTGGTCCTCTAATCATCTCCATAGCCCTCCTCTGAACTCCAGTAGTTCTATGTCCCTCTTGTACTGGGGAGCCCAGAACTGGACACAATATTCCATGTGGCTCTCACATGGTTTAATGAAGAGTTTTAATAAAAGGTTGTAATGTATATTCAACACCATCAGTTCTTCTTGCAAATTTCACCACTTCCATGTCTTTTCAAGCAGGTAACAGCAGGTCTGGTCAATAACATTCAGATCTTTTTATCACCAAAATTTGTGAGACAATTTAGAAACAAGGAGCTGCAATCCAAATACAACACCTTAGAGGAGGAGGAGGAGGAGGAGGTGGAGGAGGAGGAGGAGGAGGAGGAGGAGAAGAAGAAGAAGAAGAAGAAGAAGAAGAAGAAGAAGAAGAAGAAGAAAAGCAGTTTTATCAGTTTTATATATATATTTATAAATTATAAAGAGTAAAAAATTAGTAAAAGATTATTTGAATTTCTATTTGTTTGTCTGAAGTTTTCAACTGTTCACCACGCTTGTTTTCTAAGCCTACTTCATAGTGCTCAACAGAAGACGTATGATACTTTCCTTTATCAGATGTCTCATTCAGGTGAAAATAGCAACTCTGCTTTTACAACATGAGCATGTCTTCTCCATGCAGGTCATGTTCTTTTTCCATGCATACTTCTTTACAGGAGAAGGTCATAAAGCTCCAGTTAAAGAATGAGCTGAAGAGCATGGCCTCTTCATATATGTGAAAATTTGAAAATACCTGTATCATTAAGCATTTAGTTTCTGTTGAGTCTGCCACACAAAATCCCATTACACTAGTTCCATGTTAATTATTTCTCATACAGTCTTTCAAATTTGTTCATTTACACAGGTAACAACAGCAGTGCTATAGATACTGAAGTATTAAATAAAATAAAGTTATTAATTTAGTTTGTGATTAAAACTAGGAAAAAAATATGAAAATGATATACTCCCAATCAGGGTCCTGTATCTTTACTTTATTTTCCCCAAGATATGCTTTATATTTCTAAATGTTATTATGTGAATATAATTATGAATTATCATTTTTGTTGTTGTTGTTGTTTTTTGTTTGCTTGTTTGTTTTTAATGCAAATTCCACAAAATCTTAAAATGAATACTTACCAGATATCTCCTGGAAAGAAGTGGATTTTGTTTTTCAGTCATATTTAAAAAAAGATTGTTTGCATTTTCAAAGATTGCGTGCAGACATGCAGTCTTCCCATCAGAATTTTTTACCTTTCTTCTTTTAGACTTCTCCTTTCCACCCTCTAAGAAAAAAAAAGAAAAAAAAAGCCTGTGGACATTTTACAGTTTGCATAATTTGGTTACTGATTATTTAGCTTTAGCCTATACATGGTAGATTTTAGTTCTAAAGTCATGAAAAGTCACTATTTGTACATGACATTGACTGTAACAATATTACTCAACTAAAGGATATGATTTATGCACTCTGACACTATTTGGCTGTATATGCTTTGTTTCCCTGCTGAGCAACACACTTTTTTTTTTTTTTTCCTTTTCTTTTTCAGCTGTTAGCTCGAATGTTGATGAATCTGTGACAGATAGACTCTTTTCTTGCGTAACTCCTGATGCTGTCCATCTTGCTACTGGGAAGCCTTCCTGGGCTGTTTTCCAAACATATGGTCCACAACAGTCTTCCATTCCTATATGGCACAGGTGTTCAGCCCATTCTGTGAGATTCCTGCCAAACTTTACTGAGCAATACAGTCAGATTAGTCAAAGTCATTTCACTGTTGGAGTGGTTTTGTTGTTGTTGTTGTTGTTGTTGTTTTCATCAGTATGAACATGTGAGTGGATGTAAAATGAAAATAAATGAACACTATACAAATCGCAGTGGAGATTCTCTTACTTTATCTAATCTTGTTGCTGGAATACGCATCCATATTTTTTTTGCCAGCATGCCAATTTAAAATTAAAAAAAATAATAAAAAAAATAAAAATACAAAAGACAAAGTTCCATGTCATAAAAGTTAATGAAAGATTTGACTTTGATTTAAATCAGCAGAAGATCAAAACTTGTATAGGTGAATGTTTTAAGAATACAGATCCCTTCCCTTCCCTTCCCTTCCCTTCCCTTCCCGGCCCGGCCCTGCCCTTCCCTGCCCTGCCCTGCCCTGCCCTGCCCTGCCCTGCCCTGCCCTGCCCTGCCCTTCCCTGCCCTATTTTCCAAGACAGAATTCTGAGGACTTATTTAGTTGGTCTGACTTACAGAGAGATGCAGAGCCAAGATAGAGAAAACAGTAGAATTACACATCCAGAAACAGTTTAGAAGTGAGACAGCTTCTCTGCAGAGGTGTTAGATTCACTCACATAGCTGCTGAAACCTAATGAGAAATATGGAGAATTGAAAGATTAAAAAAAAAAAAAAAGTGGACAATTCAATACAAAAAGGCAGATTACAAAACAACTGGAAAAATTGTTAAGATAGGAGCTCAGAGTTCTTCATTTCATATTCAATTAATAAGGCAAACATATATATATTCAAAATTAATACAGTTAGAATTTGAATTTAAAGCAGAAAATAATATACCTGAGACAGAAATGGTAACTGAGTAATATAGATGAAAGATATTCATGAACAAATTATGTTGCTGGAAATGCAACAAACAATAAGGTGTCAGAAACAGACTAGCCTTTACACATCTAAGTGTGTGTTAAAAGAACTACATTTAAGTTTTACTTTTCTCATTAGGTTAATTATAATTTTGACTTAAAAGAATAGGGACAAACATTATAGAGTCGTGATTAATGGAGAACTAGAAAAACCTTTTCAGAGAGAATTGGTGCATGAAGTCACCAATACACATTCAAGTTTCAGAACTTGAAACAGAGCTGTTCAGAGTGATATTGTTGCTCTACAGTGACTGCACTTGAGATATTGGACAGTTATGCACAGTTCAATCTTGAGCAAAGATACAAAAATTATAACATGTCTAAACAACAATAAAAAATAATTCTAGATTTCTTCTTGAGAGGAGAATTAATATAAGGTCAAATTGGTGCAAGTCATCAAAAATATCTTAGCATGTATAAGTGCTAAACAGTAAGGAGAAGAGCTTATATTTTATATGATGCATGTCACTGAAATAAAAATAAGGAAAAGATTTTGCAACATTTTTAAAGGAAAATTCATCCATGTATCGGGAAAAAATTCCAGATAAGTATTTCTGCATATCTGTTTTGTGTGACCTGCCATCTACTAGCCAATTAACAATTTGTGGCCATTGACCCTTGTC
This sequence comes from Cairina moschata, assembly GCA_018104995.1. Lineage (NCBI taxonomy): Eukaryota > Metazoa > Chordata > Aves > Anseriformes > Anatidae > Cairina > Cairina moschata. Next base: position 124,640 of record CM030756.1, on the reverse strand, counting down.
CTGTCCCCCACAAACCACTGAAAAAGGTTGGTCAAATCCCTCTGTCTCCCTCATTTAAGATACTTGTAAACATTAGTAAGATTCCCTCTCAATCTTTTCTTCTCAAGGCTGAACAGACCCAGGTTGGCTGAACAGACCCAGGTCTCTCAGCCTTTCCTCAGAGGCAAGATGCTCCAGGCCCTGTATCATCTTTGTGTGGCCCTCTTCTGGACTCTTTCCAGGAGATCCCTGTCTTTTTTGTACCAGGGAGCCCAGAACTGGACACAGTACTCCAAGTGAGGCCTGACCAGGGCAGAGTAGAGGAAGAGGATCACCTCCCTTGACCTGATGGCCACGCTCTTTTAATGCATCCCAGGATCCCATTAGCCCTCTTGGCCACAAGGGCACACTGCTGGCTCATGGTCAACCTGTTGTCCACCAGGACCCCCAGGTCCTTCTCCTCAGAGCTCCTCTCCAGCAGGTCATCCCCAAGCCTGTACTGATACTCTGGGTTGTTCCTTCCCAGGTGCAGGACTCTACACTTGCTCTTATTAAATCTCATCTGATTTCTTATCGCCCATCTCTCCAGCCTGTCCAGGTCTTGCTGAATGGCAGCACAGCCTTCTGGCATGTCAGCCACTTCTCCCAGCTTTGTGTAACTGGCATAATTGCTGAGGGTGCACACTCATTTCTGACCTCATTGAGGTCATTGTTAAAGATGCTGAACAAGACTGGACCCAGCACCAACCCCTAGGGAACACTGCTAGTCACAGGTCTCCACCCAGACTCTGCACCGTCGATCACCACTCTCTGAGCTCGGCCAGTCAGCCAGTTCTCATCTTGCCTTAATGTCCACTCATCTACCCCGCACTTTCTCAGCTTTGCTAGCAGGATGTCATGTGAGACAGTATCAAAAGCCTTTGTTTCAACCTCCAGTGAATATTTCCTTTCTTTTATGCTCTTTTGAATGCCTCTGGTTGTGAAGGTGCTTAATGTCTATATATTACCTATGTATTGCAATCTTTTATCTCAATACCATAGACACAGGCAGTGTTTTAACCTGCTGACTCTTAAAATATATTTATTCTGTGAAATCTTATTCACAAACAATATATAAGAGAGGGGTCAACTTCAAGCAAACTGCTTCTTTTTCATGCAAAGTATATATATATATATACACAAGTATACATATATATACACACATATATATGTATATACACACACATATATATATACAAGATGATACAGAGATTATTCCTTAAAACCAAGCAGCAGTGAAGCAAGTCATGATACTTACAGCAGCACTGAGCCATCGGTAAGCCCATCAGGAACCTACTGCCTTCCAGTGAATCCTGCTGTTTCTGTTCCTCTCTCTCCTCTTTACTACCCTAGAGAGGGGAGGAAGGCAGAAAGAAAATGAAATTTCAATGTCTGTACCTTTAAGGTGGTTTTTTTTCCATTTACTAAATAAATACTACTTACTAAATATTTATTTAATACCTTCCTAAAAAGAAAGGACAGGAGAGGACGGAGGAAAGGGCAGGGCAGGGCAGGGCAGGGCAGGGCAGGGCAGGGCAGGGCAGGGCAGGGCAGGGAAGGGAAGGGAAGGGAAGGGAAGGGAAGGGAAGGGAAGGGAAGGGAAGGGGAGGGGAGGGGAGGGTCATTTTTTCTGAAGTATCGTTAAACAGATGAACTTGAAACCTTCAGTGTTTTGTGGGAATATGAGATTTTGAAGGTTTAAAGAATGTAAGGCAGAAAAGTGAAAGAGAAATGAATATGGGTGGGTGTGTAAATCAACCCTCCTCCCCCTACCTGCACCTTCTTTATTTATTTATGTGTTTTATTTTATATATTTTATGTATTTTATATGTTTATGTACTTTATTATCTCTTCTTTTATTATTATTTTTTTTTCTTAGTTCCACAGATTTTAGTTTAGGGAAAGTTTTGGGAAGTATACAACTCAAAATGCTATGAATTATCAAATGTATTGCACTGTTAGAAGAAACACAAAGTAATGCATTGATTAACTCTGATCATCTTCACCTTCATTTGCATGAGAAACATATGTTGGCTGTTGTATTTTGGCAATGGAATATGAAAGACTGGGTTACCTGCTCCTTCAGCTTCCCTCTCTGCCCTCTCTTCCCTTCTCAGTGTGTGTGTTTGTGACCCCAGCCCCCCCTCCCCACCCCCCTTCCCCAAGCAATTTAATGAAATGAAAGAAACACTGTTATCTGCATATGTCAACATGTGATATGGAAAAATTTGCATCAAGGTACTTCATTTCTTATTAGGTTGAATGAAAAATACATGGTGTCAAACACAAGACCTAGATCATTTAGTTCAGGTGTCTGTTCCTCTTACCAGTCAATGGCCTATGGAATTGAAGAAAAGCTATGAGAAATATCTGCTGAAAATTATTTGTGTCAGAAATATATTTTCCCAGGTTTACACAACTATTCAGTAAGATTTTTAAGCATTTCCATTCCATTATTCAGAGGCTTCTTCAAAGACTTACTTTACAGCAAAAGACAAACCTCTGGTGATTTGAAGCTGCTGACATCTTCTCTAAGAAGATCTGTAATAGAGACTATTTTGCATCATAATGGGAGTCCATATTCATTATAAATTATACTAAAGGCTGCATGACTGTCTGTGGGATTGTATGAGGATTTCAACATAAAGACTATTCATATGAAATGCATTTCATGCACATAATATGCCGTGTATATAAAGGGAAAAATACATGGCAGTTTAGAGCCACACATATTACATTTACAGGAAACAAATAGATTTATTACTATTATTTTTTTTTCTAGGGTAGGTGAGAAGATTAGAAAACAAAGAAAAGGGTACCTATAAAGGATGTTTTATTAGCATCAAAAATCACTTTTTTTTTTTCCATAGTATCAGAAAAGCTAAAAATATTGTGTTTTTCTTTGCCCTCACCAACTATAATAAATGTTACATCTCATGAAAAGTAAGAAAAAAAAATAAAAAAATCCTGTCACCTGCATATGACATTAGTGGCTGATGGTCTACAGAAAATCAGGTCCTTCTATAAAACTCTGATGTTTAAAATACTTCACAACACCTCCACAATGTCCCCCATTTAGTTCATGTTTTGCTCTATAAGCCATATAGTCATAATAATGGCTCTAAACTAAAAGAGGAGAAATTTAGCTTAGGGGTTAGGAGGAAATTCTTCACTCAGAGGGTGGTGAGGTACTAGAACAGGTTACCAAGAGAAGCTGTGGATACAGCATCCCTGGAGGTGTTCAAGGCGAGTTTGGACAAGACCCTGAGCAACTTGATCTAGAGTGTGACCTCTCTGCCTATGGTAGGGGTTGGAATTGGGTGATCTTTAAGGTCCTTTCCAACCCAATCCTTTCAATGAAAGGGCTGGAGAACCTCTACTATATTGTTTAAATATCTAGCATAAACAGTGAGAGTATTTAAAAAAAAAAAAAAAGAAGAAGAAACATCAGAGTAAATCAGGAGATTTATTCCAAGAAACAAGAACCCTTTTTTAAATACCAGTGGCTGGTGAATATGGGATGGCAAAATATTTCTCACATCCAGATAATGTTAAGTGCATCACCTAATGTAAAGCAGGCTATGACACATATTTGAAGAATAAATGAACAAACAAATAAATAAATAAAACATTTGTGAATTAGGGAGGTACTTTCTATGATATTTTGGATAGAAGTTAATGTAAATTAAAAGAGGTCATCAAAAACTTTGCAACAAATTACTTTTTATTATCAAACTGTTAAAATTACATTTCAATACATAATTTGCTAAAAGTAAGTGCACTGTGTTCCAATACTGCTATTGCCAATTGCCAATTTCTTTTTTTTTTTTTTTTTTCATGTTATTACTAAAATTAAGCTTGTCATAAACTTTATGTAGCGAGATTACCACTGTAGTGTGAGTGGAAATTTTAAGTTCCACAGATATCAATAAAAAACACTTCACCCAGCCTGACAGCACAATGGGAAATTCTAGATATTCCAAACTTTTATAACAACTGCTTACTGGGTACTGCTCACCTGTAATATCCTTCATTTTGCTTCCCCTCCATCCTTTCCTCCCCTCCTTCCCCCCCCCCACTCCCCACTTCAGATGACTGTAGAATGCAAGACACAAGAAAGCAAAACCGAATAACATTAATACATATAGTTTTACATGTTTCTAAATAAGGTTATTGTAGCTCTATTACAACAAAGATCATCTGGGTAGAATAAGGTAAATCAAACATGTTTTAATTTTTCCATACTGTCCATTTTGTTTAACTTTGACATTTGCTGACACAAACTAAATATTTTTATCAATTCTTGATCTGAGCATTGACATCAGGTTTGTGGGTTTTCTTTTTCTGACAAACATATGCTGACAGTGTTATAGGTGTGACTCTAGATAAAGTGGACAACAATGAATTATGAATAGTCTTCTGGCTCCATCAGTATAAAAGTTACCATGAAGCAAAAGGCAATTATTTCACTTGCAACTCCAACTCTAGCTTACACAGTAAGAAGCTTAAAAAATGTTGTCAGAATCATGAAGCCATGCTTCTGTGTCTCATGATTCCTTGATCGCTTTCTCTACACTCCTCATTATTTTCTGGTGTTGGTTTTCCTGACAGGCATATCACAGAGTGACTGAGGATGGTCAACGCTTCTGGAGATTTTCTAGCCTCAGCCACGTGCAGAACAACATACTGTCTAGGACTGTGTCCAGACAGGTTTGAATAACTACAAAGACAGGGACAGCACAGTCTGTTCAGTCAGCCTGTTCCAGTGATTGACTATGCTCGCAGTAAAACCAACTAACCAACAAAGAACAGCCTTGTCCTTGTGTTTAAACTGATTTTCCTGAATCTCAGTGTGTGCCGACTGTATCTTGTCTTGTCAGTGGATACCTGTGGTGGTTTTACATATACCACAGAGAAGAGTTTAGCTTCATCTTCTTCAAACACTCTCTTAGGTATTTATACATATGGAAAAGATCCCCCTAAGCCTAAGTTTTTTGTTGTTGTTGTTGTTGTTGTTATTGTTTTTCTTCTTTGTTGAGCTTTATGTCATAAGGCATAGAATACCTCTGTTGTTAGTTGGGGTCAGCTGACGTAATGGTGTCCCCTCCCCGATTCTTGGATCTGGGATCCATAGATCCATACATAGTACCATATTAGCTACTCTGAAGAAAATTAACTATCCCAACCAAACAAGGATACCTTCTTTGCCACAGAGGCACACTGTTGACTCATGGTGAGCTTATTCTCCACCAGGACTTCTCGGTCTCTGCAGTGTTGCATTCTAGCAGATGGATCTTCTTGGACAGCATGGCTCACCTTCTACTTAAACACATGATCTTCAGTTTTCACTCATGATTATTATAGTTGCAGTTGTCTCATTGCAAACAAGAACATTAAACAGCTTCTGTTAGTTTACACTGACAGAAAGGCAGCTGTTATACTACCATCTAATGGAGTGAAATCCAAGTCATTCTAAATGACTATCCACTATTATGCAATATCACTGTAAAATCTATTTGTATCTTCTGCACAAGTCTGTGGATAATGGCACTACAAATCTCAGATTTAAATTTACCTGCACTGAATTTAATGGACATCTTACCACTAATTCCACTGGGGGAGCTACACAAAGAGGAGGGCTTTGGAAAAATCCTACCATATGTGATTTTTAAATATTGATAACTCACATAAATAGAGAGGAATTTTCTCTTACAGACAACATTGTTTATCAGTGAAGACTTAACTTGCCCTCAAATTCAGTGCTAAAACAGAAAGTTTTGCACAGCTCTAAGAAAGCTTAGGATCCAAGCAATTTTTTTATAATTATTTTCTTACTCATCTTTAAGAACAGAAAATATATTTACAGCAATTTTTCAAAAGAGGACAAGCAAAAATTTCAAACCAGAAATTTCAGTTAGACTGTGATATAGAAATTGATCATGAAAGCAAATGAAAAGTACATAACAGGGCAAATTGCAATATATACCTCTGCAAAACATATATACATATACGTTGGAAAAACATTCAAGGTACACATACTTTACTTCTTCATCTCACATAATTCTTCAGGCAAAAACTCTGATAATTTACGATGTTATAAATGAAGATACAACTCAATCTGAATTTAGTAATATTTATAAAAGGCAACTAAAAAGTGCAGGGTGTGTAGGGAGTATATGCTCTACCAAAACGCACACACGAACATTGAACTTTCTAAATATACAGAACACTGGTTTTAGATACTAAATCTGAGTATGCCTATACATATGTACAATCAGAAAAGGTAACAAACAATTCTTTAAGGCTATTACTATTATTTTCCATGACTGGAGGAGCATAGTTGGAGATGGTAATACTGGTTGAAGTGCTTCCATATCTTTCATGCCTTATAACAGTCTCCATTTTCCATTCCTTTTCTTGATTACAAACACCGGAGAATTCCAGTCCTAGTCATGGGAACAACATGTCCTGCTTTAAGTTGTGAAGCAACTTGGGCTTCGAGCCTTATTTGTCCTATTCTTCACAGATTGAAGAGAAACATTTCCGTCTCCTTTTCAAAGCCCATAGGGCCAGGGTCAAAAGGCACGGCCAGGTCACCAAGGGGGAGTAAAAGGAAAGGCCTGCGATGACAGTACCGGCAGAGGGGCCGTTGGTGTAGCAGAAGGATCAGTAAATGAGCCCGCAGCTCCCTTGCTGTCTGGCAAATCACACGTTTCTGACTGTGGTCCCACATGGCTCTTTAAGGCCTCAGAGATTGCTCACCAGGTGCTGAGCAATCCCACCGCAACCTTGTCATTTTTAGTTGCAGAGTCCCACACCTTGACCTCAATTTGGTTCCATGTTTCAGGATCACTGATTGTTAATAAGGAGAATAAGCTGTAAGGTTACCAGGACAGTCCTTGTTCCTAACAATGTATGATTCCCCATAATGTGCAACTGCTTACCAGCAAGGGGCAGTTGTGTGTGCAGGTCTGCTTCTCTCAGATTGAGCTTCTTTTCAGCTCCAGTGCGCCTGTTTCCAGTGACTTTCAGTATGAGCTTCTTTGAGCAGTTTGCTCAGTTTGGCTGAACCTGTCTTTATGAGGTGATCAATGTCCCTGTTCCTGTCCCGGTCTCCATTCTGCTAGCCTGTCCCTGTTCATTCCTTTTTTCTACTTCTTTGTTGATGACATAACTTCATTTTATTGCGTTTACTTTTCATCTCGAGGACAGGCTCCCCTGTTATACCCTTATACCCTTTACCCCACAGCAGTCCTTTTCAAAACAACTTTTCAATTGGTGAAACAACTTTGCATATAATAGCAACAGCAAACAGCCAGAAACTTCCCTGCCTTAATGGCTGGAGAACAAGAAACCTGAGACTGAATGGAGTATCCTGAATCACCCTTCTTTGTTTCCTCTAAAATCTTTTACATTCCTGATGGCCCCATCGTCAAGAGTCTGATGTTAGCATCAACCACTGGACTTTCCAACCCCAAAGGCCACACTCCCAAATCTCCCCATCCTTTATTATTATCAATCATCTCGACACAAATTACCACTCCATATATAACAATTATTTTATTCCAAATTAGTTTCTCACTTAAAGCAAGGACTCAATTTTAAATCTTTTATGCTGTTTGTGATAATTTTTTTACTGTTAACTATTTGAACAATTGAACAATACTTCAGAACCTTGGTACCTTAATTTGAATATTTATTTAATTGGTCATATTAATATATATTAACATATTAAATAATTATATAAATTAGGTTAATTACACATTATTGTATCATTATAATTTATATTATCTATTATATATATAAATATTACTTTATATATTAATATTAATAATTATATATAATATGTGCTGATTCAGTTATTGACAAAAAAAAACAGTCCTTTTATACTTTTGTGTAAATGGAAGGGGTGTGCCTTAATTTCTGTGGAGAATATGTTGAGCAGCAAATAGATTATTCTAGACATTATTTAAAGATATTTTTTTAAGGAACAACAACAGCAACAATCATTTCTGGAACTAAAATCAGCATAAAAACTTAAATAATTGAACAAAAAAGAAGTCCTCCAGGCATAAAAATGTGTTCACTACATTCATGGATTTGATTTTTAGACTTTTTCCTGTTGTGCAGGAGAGAAACAACAGTTAATATGTTTTTCTAGGTTTATGCTTAGTGGCTTTCACTTCATTGTACTGAGGCATAGCAATCTTTTTCCATATCTTTGTCAGTCTTTGCAGGCTAATCAATGTCCAGAGTAGTGTTGTTGAAGTAAAAGTACTCTTCTGTTCTAAATCCTCCCAAAACCTTCTGAGAGACCACCCTTTCCTGATTTCTTCCCACTATTCTGAGAGATATGCACTTCCTCTGAGGCAGACTGAAAGTACCTTTTACTAATAAAAATATGTAATTTATGACAATGAGGATTGTTTGTTATTGTGCTTTAAGACCAGCTTATTACTCTGTGCTCAGAGTCCTTATTTAAATTTTAATTACAATTGCATTGTTAATGCACGATGCCATTGTAAACAAAAACAAAACTGTGAGAAACACTCCGTAGCCAATAACTTAGGCTCAGGCGAGGATCTCAGTGAAGTAGTAATTTATTCACGATTGCAATGGCGGGTGCCCCACAAGCAGGAGAGAGCGCATCTACTAGTTCCAAAACACAGTTTATATACCTTTTGATGACAGGACCCTCCCCTGTTTCCCCACTGAGTGGGTAATCCAGGTTCACCATCTATCTGATGCTTCACAAACAATGCATGGCCTTCCGTTGCCGGCCTGTTAAATTTCAAATTTCTTTTGACATTTTTACTGCTTAAAGTGGTAATGTTTCTTCACTTATCTGACTTGACTTGACACCGTGATTTTCACCTAATTGTCCTAAGGAGTCTGGTTGCCTGCATTTTACAAGGTCGCCTGCTAAGCTTTCTTATCACTGTAAGCATATCTCAGTACCACATTCCCTCCTTCTAAACAATGTAACTCTGCAAAAACAACATTTCTATTCCCACAAAACAAAACAAACAAACAGCCAAAATAATCAACTTTTTTGTTTCTTATCAACTTTAGGTATAACTGGCACAATGTGTTTATACAAAATGATAACAGATGATATACAAAACAGATAAAAGCAACACTCAGTCCTCAGTACTATTAAATACATACTTGTACATCAAACCCACACCTGTGTAACTTTTCAAAATTATGGAAAATTTTTGCTTCCTTCATTTTTTTGCACCTGTGTTTTTCTCAGTATTTTAGTCTTCCTGTCACATGAAAGAATCCAACTGACTGATATAAAACATTGAAAATGCGACAAATAAAATCATCAAATGCCTTTATATTGGCATCTTTTGTAAATGATGGGATAAAAAGAATGTTCGTCATCAGGAATGGTGAACTTTATACGCTTATATAAATTACATTTACACTTTTAATTGCATTTTAAGTTTTTTTTTTTTTCTGTGTATGGAAGTAACTTTTAGATTTAAATTAACTTATTAACTTATTCCCTTTCACTCTGTGTACATGCCATGGGTTCCACACCTCCCTTCTCCCTCTATTTTTATTTTTTTACTACACTGGAAATGAGATAGCCAAGCAAACATATATTTGTTGTGATTTGTCAATTATGAATAAAGACTTGGATATACTGTAGGTGATAATTGAGATGTCTCTGTGTAAACTGGAAAAATTCTCTCTTCACAATTCAATAAACACCTCATCCTCTTTTAAATGCAGAGCCAATTTAGTCTCTTTCATATTCTGATGGCATGTTGATTATTGTTTACACTGAAACTTCTGGAAAGAAAAAACTCCTTTACCCTTCCCCTCCCCTCCAAGCCCTTTTCTCCATGTGCCTCAGTTTTTTATCTATAAGGCTGAGGTAAAAATAAATAATTTAACAGCCCTTCATCAAATACTAAGAAGATTAAGAATTCCTAAGGAAACCCTCAGCAGATTGTGGCGGTTTTACTGTGCTAGGCAGCTAAACACCACAACAACTCTCTCACTCCCCCTCCTTAGATGAGGAAGGCAACAAGTAAAGAGCAACTCACAGGTTGAGATAAGGATAATTTAATTAAAGGGAAAAAAAAATAATCATCAAGGAAAGATTATTATGATTATATCATTAATATTATATATTATTGTTATGTTATTATTATGTTATTATTATTAATGTAACCAAAGAGAATTAAAAAAAATGAAAAGGGAAAAGGGAGGGTGAAAGGGAAAAAAAATAAAAAATAAAGGTTATGTGGAAGTGCAGAGGAAGGAAATTACTCTCTACTTCCCACAAATGAGCGATGATTGACCATGTCCTTGAAGCAGGGCCTCAAGGCATGTAGCCAGTGTTCAGGAGGAACACGTTTTCACAATGAGAGCCCACCCCTCCCCTCTTCCTTTTTCCACCTTTTATTGGTGAGTGTGACATCATATTGTATAGAATATCCCTTTGTTTGCTTTAGGATCCACTGCCCTGGTGGTGTCTCTTTTCTCACTTTTTTGGCCACCTCCTAGGAGGGTTAGAGAGAGTCCTGATGCTGTGCCAGCACTGCTTAGCAGCAGACACAACACTGGTGTGATAACACTGCTGTTCTAGCTACAAGTGCAGAGCACAGCACTGCATGGGCTGCTGCAGGGAAAGTTAACATCCCAGCCAGATCCAGTACACAGATGTAAATGTTTAGGAAGAAAAGATATAGATACCAATGCAGGGAAATGCAAGTTCTGAATTCAACTGGGAAAATAAAATAAAATAAAATAAAATAAAATAAAATAAAATAAAATAAAATAAAATAAAATAAAATAAAATAAAATAAAATAAAATAAAATAAAATAAAATAAAATAAAATAAAATAAAATAAAATAAAATAAAATAAAATAAAATAAAATAAAATAAAATAAATAAAATAAAATAAAATAAAATAAAATAAAATAAAATAAAATAAAATAAAATAAAATAATAAAATAAAATAAAGCTATTAGAAATTGTTACTATCATCTATTTTCCAGCAGAAACTAGCATGTCATAAAATTATTCTTGTTAACAATTTCCATTCATCTTTTTGAGTATATGGAGGTGAGTTTTGGAGATCACAAAAGCTCTGTTGAATGTCTTTGGATCAAGATTAAAAGGATTGTCACCATGGGGGATTTTATGTTAAGTTTTTGTTATTGGCCTCCCAGTCAGGATGATGAGGTAAACAAAACCTTACTGCTTCAGAAAATCTCTGCCTGACAGAACCTAGTCCTCTAGGTGACTTCACTTACACAGACATGTGTTTGGAAAAAAAAAGGAGAAAAACAAAACAAAACAAAACAAAACAAAACAAAAACCACTAATGCAGTGCCAGTTTAAACTTAGTTTGGATTTTGTAAATTTTATAAAACCCATTCACACAAGTGCATGGAGAGGCCTTGGTTTTTGTACAATAAGTCATATAATCATATAATACCTTGCGTTGGAAAGAACCTTAAGGATCATCCAGTTCCAAAACTACTGTTGTAGATCAGGAAATCTAGTAGCATTGAAGTGCTTGAAGGAAATTCTTTAAATTTCTTAATCTATTTATGGCACACACACAGAGGTCTTCTGTATGTATTTTAGAGCATTGCAGTTTCCATGAATCTGAAAGCTCTGGAACTCTGACACTCAAAAACATTTAAAAATCTGCAAGGGTCAGACAAATATCATCTAGATTCAGTTAAAACAAAAGTAGATGTCAAAAATATGTATAAAGGTGCACAAACTGCTACATAAGGGATGTTTATTTCAAAATGGATGTTTATTTCAAAATGGTTGGTATATGTGAAAGCTCTTGGCTGGCAGAAACATGCAAGGTACTTTACAGAAATTGCATATACATGGTCTGTTGGGTAATATGGGTCAGACATCTCCTTCAGTTTATTGAGTATTCTAGTTCATTTTAATTCTGAGGACAAGTAGTAACGTGTTAAACTTGCCAGATGCAAAGTAAAGCCAGGACTATAATGAGAGGTGGAAGCAAAAGTGTGTATGAAAATTAGAGACAATTTATCTTTGGGAGGAAGAGAAAACAAGGAGAAGAAAAATAAGAAAAAGCCAACTAGTCACTGAACATAACAGAAAACTGTTAAGTTCTCATCTATGAAGGAAAAGTCTTGTGCTCAAAGGCTTTACAATGTGTTCTGATGAGGTTCAGCTTGTATGGGGCTACAACAGGTTAAGCATCTACATCAAAGACACAGTTTTTTGTTCAAGGACATGGGACAGCTATTTATGACAAACAGAGTTTGCTCAGAACTATAAAAAAAATTGTCACTGGGTGTAAAAAAAGCAGATATCTAGATAATATTAACTTAAACAATTTCTCCTTCTCAAGTTCTTCAAACAGAAAAAGTCATTACAATTTGCTAGTGAAGTGTGTAACTAAGTTAAATTTTCCCTAGTGGAAGTGGTTTCTCTTTGGGATTATGGTGCACATCCAACATCAGCTTGAGGTGAAACGGGCTATTCCTCTATTTAAAAATCAAACCAAAATGAAAACAAGCAAACAAACAAAATCCTTTTGCCTTTTTACCCAAGATGCATTTCTGCTAGTTTCTTTGTTGTAGCCAGAAACCTTGATTTTTAAAAGTTACTTAATGTACCCTTGTTGTATATTTTCCCACTGCTGCCATTTTTCTAAAGAAAATAAATAAATAAATAAATAAAAGCCTGATGATAAAATTTGAATAGACTTAATTTTCTTTTGCTCATCTTGAACCAGCAATGAAATATTTACAAACAGATTCAAATTAACTTTATTACGGAATCCAGCCATTAAAGGGTTATTTGCAAATTAGTTTGGGGTTATCTTGTGGCAATTCCTCATAGAGAACAAGGCCATGTGCAGGAAGGCCACCTCAGCCATATTGGTGTAAGAGTGAAAGAAGAATAAAAAATTAACCTGTCAGAAAAAAGAAAACAACAGCAAAAAAATGTCCATGACAACAATGTATTTACTATGCTGGCTCAATATATTCTTATTCCAGACTGCATTGACCTTGCTGAAGAATGATCTGCACCAGTTTTTATGACACTTTTTCAGGTCTGAGCTAACTGGGGAGGAGGATGCTAATGATATAGATTCCAAAATATTCAGTCAGTCTATTTCACTCAGCATTACACTGCATATCCTATATCTAATCTGTTACTTTGGAAGGGTCTGCAGCTGCTGTTAAGTAATTTATCTCAAGTAACCTCTGTGCTCTGACAGCTCTGAGATAGTAGATGGTCCCAGTAGTGATAAAAGCAGGCACACTCAGCACAAAGGGTACAACTGCACATTTATGTCAAAGATAAGGTTGCCAAAGAAAATTTATAATGCTATGATTAATCGGTATATATTTTTTGTATATAAAATTTTCATAACCCTTCTAAGGTATTGCATCTTGTGCATATGTATGAACTTTATAAAACATATTTACAAAGAGAAAAAAAAAATCCTTCGTTTTAGTAATTAAAAAGAAAAAAAGAAAGAAAGAAACAAACAAACAAAAAAAACCACCTTGCCATTCAAAAGCAGAAGCTTGTACTGGGAAAACTGATCTCCTTATATTTTATAGCCTCTAGACGAATCCTAATAGCAACAATGTGAATTGTTGGTTTTTAAACTGGAGTCATGAAGACCTATGATATTCAAGTATCTTTTTTCAAGCTACACAAAAATTTTCATATACTTAATACCTCATGCCCATGTTAAAATAATTTTCCAATCTTATTAAGGAGAAATATATATATATGTATACATACATACATGTATATGAAACATAAACATGACATGCCTTTAAAAGAGACATAATAAGAAAAGATTATAAAATTCTTGTGTTCCATACAAAAAGATTATTAAAAATCAAGAGATAAAGTTTTCTATATGTCTGAATTCACAATGGGCAGAATTATCTTTGACTGAGTTGAAATTAATGCAGCTAAGGGATGGCTTACAGTTAATGTTACTCCAGCCAGTAATTGCGCTTTTAGTGTTTGATTTCCCCTTACCTAGCTGTACTGAATAGTACATTCCATTAACAACAAATAAGCATTTTTCAAGTTTATGGAAGGCATATCTTCAGTATCATAAACTGCTAAATTACATTATAGTCTGCATCAATGGCTAAATATTATTTAGAAATAAGCTGACATTATACAGAAGCTTTTCTAGTATGTGATTATGATCACAAATCCTTGATTTGAGTTTGTACCCCTATATGGAGAGCTAATATTTAGGCTAAGGAACAGACACACATGTTTTTAGGTCCATTAGTGAATATGCTCCCCCCGCCCCCATCCCCCTGCACTGCTTTCAGACTTTATTGGTGTCTTAAGCAAAAATTCTGAGGTATGACCCACTAAGTCCTTCTCACATGAAGTTTAGTGCAAACTTAGGTTCAGATTCAATAAGGCAGTTGTTGCAAAGAAAGAGTGGCACAGAAAGAATGCAATAGTTAAAAAAATCTGAAAAAAAAAATAGGACAAAAGATCAGAGTTCACAGATCTGCTACATGGCTATAGGTGTCCTGTAATGGAATGAACGGAAAAAAGCCATGCTCCCAAAAAAAGCCAGTGTGTATTGAGTGAAGAACGTCTAATCTCAAAGTACAGACAGACGTGTGTTTAAAATCTTGTCTCTGTTTAGAATTATGACATTCATGCAGTAGGTGTCTACATGAATTTACAGTGCTCAACATAAACGTGATTCTTGGGTTTAGATGCCTTTGTCACATTAATATAAATATGTAATCTTAGAATGATTTGAGTTGGAAGAGATCTGAAAAATGCTATACTTGCAACCCCTACCATGGCCAGAGACACCTTCTACCAGACTATGTTGCCCAAAGCTCCATTCAGCCTGTCCTTGAACACTTCCATGAGGGGTGCATCCACAACTTCTCTGGGTAACCTATTCCACTGCCACACCACCCTCATTGTAAATAATTTCCTTGAAATATCTACTCTCAATCTACCCTCTTTTACTTCACCCCTTTTATGACTACACTCCCTGACAGAGTCCCTCTCCAGCTTTGTTGTAGTCCATCTTTAGGTACTGGAAGGATGTTATAAGTTCTCCACAGAACCTTATCTTTTGTAGGCTTGTTGCAGATGAAATTACATACATGTACTTCACTTGTAAGAGAGAAGCAGCAATACATTTGTTGATATAATGCAGTGATCTAACAAACCTTAATTATAAATAAGACAGTGTCTTAATGAGATTTGAGACGGCAAGGTACATTTGATTATATGCTGCATAGAGAACAGATAAGTCAAGTGTGTTAAGGAGACCCTCCCATTCCATCATGAGGTTCACAGTAGACTCCTTGATTTTTCATCTCCTTAAACCTATGAAGTAAAGAGCCTAGGTGCGGCGGAATCCACTCCTAGTTCCAGACTAACTTGATAAACAGTTTATGTATAAAGATGATGTGCATAATTAAAAATATAATCTTGCAAAAATTACGAAGTTTATCATGCTAATAACAACTTACCAAGGGTCTGTTGCTTCAAGGAATCTCTTACAAGGAGTAAACGAATTCTGCAGAAAGTGTGACCTTGAGAGATTAAGGAGAGACCTGGCTGTGCAGCCAGCTGCCACACAGAAGAGCTCAAAAGACTCTTGGCCTGCTCACAATTTATGGTGTAAGATGATGGACTAATAGTCTTTTTTTTTTTTTTTTTTTTTTTTTTTTTTTTGCACATGCTCTGTTAGTGTTCCACTGCTGAGCAAGACATCTGTCTGTCAGTTTCTCCAGCACCTACACTGAGCCAATACTGTAGTTGCCTCAGGTGTAAATATTACACTGGTCACTACCTTCCTGAGCAAGGGCTTCGGTGCTACAACCAGTGTTCAAGCAAGCCTATGGCTGGCAGGTGGTAGGGGTGGGGGAGCACACCAGTTGAACAACCCCAACTGTCTCAGCCTCTCTTCATAGCAATTGACTGAAAATCTTTATATGTCCACTTCTCAGTTTTGAAACATACCAGTATACAATTTCTTTTGTAAATTCTGCATGAGTATATTTGAAGTGATAAACATTTTTTTTTTTTTTTCACAGAACTGTTAAAATACATAATTTGGTCTAATGTTTTTCAAAAAGCCAAAATGCTACAGATTAGCTTTTACTTCATTCTATATAACGTGCATATTCCAAAATTGTGATTATTAATTATTTTCTCTCTTTCAACAGCAGTTGTAGTAAAGACATATTTGTTTAGACATACACTAGTGCAAAATAATTTATGCAACGTTAATGAACATCTATGTATATATTTAAACAAATTAATTACATTAATTATTGGTGTCTAAAATTACTTCTTAGTATTTTTATTACTTTTATTTTATTTATTTTATTTTATTTAAGTGAAGGCATTTTATTTTATCTAAAGTGAAGGCGTTTTAATATTTGAAGATTGAATCTTCCTTTCTTGTCATCTCTGTGACACCCATCACTTTTTTTTTTTTTTTATGGCACTGTTAACTATTAAGCAAGCATATGTATTTTGAAGTTAGGTCAAGTAAAAAACTGACAAAAGAAAGATAACTGAAGAAGTAGCACTATGCAGACAACCTTGTAAATTTAATGATTAACTTCTAAACATTTTTTTTTTTTT
>CM030756.1:95000-97991 GCA_018104995.1 Cairina moschata | reverse complement strand
GCCCCCTCCCCCACGAGAGCCCCCCCTTTTATTGCTGAGTGTGACATCAGGTGTTATGGAATATCCCTTTGGTTGGTTTAGGTCAGCTGCCCCGGCAATGTGCCCTCCCCATCACTTGCCCGCCCCCAGCCTGCTAGCTCTTGGGGGCTTGGAAGGCGCCCTGATGCTGTGCCAGCACTACGCAGCAATAGACACAACACTGGAGTGATATCAGTGCTGTTCCAGCTACGAGTGCAGAGCACAGCACTGTGCGGGCTGCTGCAGGGAAAAGGTGACTCCAGCTCAGACAGACCCAACACACCATGGAATAATTATGTTGTACTTCATAGCTATTAACTTAAGACTAGTTTCAAAATAATTCATGAAAATTATTAATGTTGTTATGTGATAAATGCAGTAGCTCTTCCAGAACAATTACAGAATTAATTATAACTTGCTAACTAGTGCATGACTCTGTTCTGCATTGTGCCAAACTTCATGAAAGAACAGAAACCATGACTCCAAGTGACTTGCATGACATGCAAGTGCAGTAGAAAAGCTTTCAAGTTGAAACCGTACCTAATATGTAATATACACAGCAGGTGGACAGTTATATATTGATTTTTTTTTTTTTTCATTTTTCCTTTCATTATGCACTTTATGTAGTAGATCTAAGTCTAAAGCTGTTCAATTCAATCTATTCAATTTCTCTCTAAAGTCTGAAACTCTAGATCCACACTGTCTTTAAGGCACTATAGATTACATGTGTTGTTATACTGGTGTATTATGCTAGTTGTAAATTGTTGGACAAGGAAATCTTCCACTATTCACTGTTCAGGGATTGTCCCTTATCTTTCTTTCTGTACATGTTAGTCAGAATTTTTTTTTTTTTTTTTTTGTCACCAGCATTAATTCAAGATGAATAATGAGTTAAGGGTAGTGGAGATAAAGGGAAAAAACAAAACCAAGCATACAAAACAAACAAACAAACAAACAAACCAACCAAACTCTTCATACAGACTTTTGAATGTCTCAGCTTTAAAGGATTCATTTTAAAAACTTGCAAATATATATTTAGAAAAATACACACTATAAAATTAAAATAAAATAAAATAAAATAAAATAAAATAAAATAAAATAAAATAAACACATAGTTAATATAGTTATGGCTATAATTTTTTTTAACTTCTATGATTATGTAAATATGGGTAAATTTATGAAGACAATAAAAGATTTAAACCCTTATTCTCCAGGTATCAAAACAGAATAAAAAGAGCCAGGAGGAACATTATCTGTTGGAATAATGTATATTCCAACTGTATACTGATGGAGTTGACTCACTTTACATGTAGTCTGATGAAATATTATTTATCATTGTTATTTATATTGCAAAATAGCCATTTTGGTACATGGCAACTTCCATGTGCACCTACCTGTTTACACCAGAAAGCACATGTACAAAGCACTCATGGGAATTAGGGCTGAAGATGCATCTTGCTTCTGTTTTCCACAAAGAATAGAATGAAATTACCTAAAAAGCAGTGTTAAAAATAAAACCAGGGCACAGGACAGGGCACAGGATGGGAGGTGGAGGGCAGTCCCTGTGGCCGAGGGGCAGCCTTTCTCTCTGGCAAGCCAAATAGCCCAGGGGAGTCAGCCCCAGGAAATGGGCCCTCAGCCTCCCTGACCCTCCTCCTCCCTTCACATGAGGGTATCTTCCAGGCCACTCCCAACACAGCCAGCTTTGGCCAAACATGGGCCACTCACACTGGGCATCACAGAGGCTTGCTGAGGTCACAGGGCCCCCACTGCCCTGCCTTTTCTCCAGGCCCTAGAAAACAGGACCCTCTGCAGCTGGCCCACCACTATATGAGCTTCTAGGCCATCTGACATACAGCTTCTGTGGCAGGAAGAAGACCAGAATAAGGAAGGTGAGTGACAGCCCTCCTTGCTGTGGGAGGACAGAGATGTAGTCCCAGAAAGCCCTGAGAAGGAAGGCACCTGACAAGAAGGGGAAGTAGCATGGGCAGACAAATAGCACCTGCAGCATGAGAACAGACACCGGTGCTCAAGGTACCTCTGGCTTGTAGCCCGTGGACACATGTGGGTGTGGCAAAGACACAAAGCCCTGGTGTTACCAGTGGCACCTCAATGGCATGGGGCACACACTGTCCCCTGAACTATACAGTGCCGGGGGACCTGGGCCTTCCCATTGGCACAATGGTGGCATGGGGTGAAGGCAAGAGAATCAGCAGGCAGGGCTAATTGAGAGGGCTTTAAACTAGGTATGAAGAGGGATGGCAGGGGAAATGAGACTTGATAGAGATGAACCTGGGAGAGCAGTCCCAGAGTTGGGGCTGAGAGCAATGGCACAACTCAAGTGCATCTACATCAATGCAGGCAGCATGCACAACAAACAGGAGGAGCTGGAAGCCATTGTGCAGCAGGCAAGTTGTGACCTACCTACCAAACTATCACCGTCCCTGGGGGTGTTCAAGGAAAGGTTGGACGTGGTGCTTAGGGGCATGGTTTAGTGGGTGTTAATGGTGGTAGGGTAGTGGTTAGACCAGATAATCTTGAAAGTCTCTTCCAACCTTAATGATTCAGTGGTTCTATGATTCACATTTTGGAGATATATTAAGAATGCTCTGATCTTGGTCTATCCTTTAGATATATCCATAATAAATAAATAAATATATATATATATATATACATACATATATATATATATATAATAACTATATCCATAGTTATTTAAACAGCATCATAAATTAATTGTTTATACTGCATCATTATTTCTCAGATTAGTTACCACTCAGAAGTAATATAAATTTTAGAAGAAGAGCATTTAACATAGTGAAAAACAAAAGTTGTTTAAAACTAAAATAATAAATAAATAAAAAGAAGGGAGAAGAAGACATAAAACCATTCTAGCACGGACTTTCCAGAATTAATGTCTAGACTCTTCGGACATACCCTGAGACAGACCATGTATTCTTGCTCTGTTGAGTA
>CM030756.1:0-90000 GCA_018104995.1 Cairina moschata | reverse complement strand
CTCCTCTTCATTTTTTTTTTTCCTGTTCTTTCACTGAGTAGGATCTATTGCAGCCGTACATATAGCACTATACCTTTTATTTGTCTTTCCCTGCATATAGCTAATGAGTAGCCTGTTGCCTTTTCAGAGACCTCTTTTCTCATGTAATAAATAAACTTTTTTTTTTTTGTTTGTTTTCATACGCACTAGTTACTTAATTTCTACATATAAATGATAACCATGATAGCAGGTATAAATCTTCAGACCTTGAAACCTGTAGTGGATTTAAATGGCAAGGTATTGGTAGCAAGAGGCTATAGGGGTTGTTTCTGTGAGAAGAATCCAGAAGCTGCCCCATCTTAGATAAGGGGCCCACTGCTGGCCAGATATGAGCCAATAAGTGATGTTGTTTGCGCCTCTGTGAGAGCATATTTAAGAAAGGAAAAAAATAAAACTACTACACAACAGCAGCTGGGAGAGTGAGGAGTGAGAAACAGCTTTGCAGGTGCCAAGGTCAGTGAAAGAGGGGGAGAGATGCTACAGGTGCCAGAGCAGAAGTCCCCTGAACTCTACGGTGAGGACCATGGTGAAGCAGGTTGTCCCCCTGCTGGTGTACCATGGTGAAGCATGGTTCCATGCTGCAGCTTGTGGAGGAGACCATGGTGGAGCAGGCAAATCTGACCTGAAGAATTCTGTGGTCTGTGGAGAACCCCTGCTGGAACAGATTCTGGGATGGACCTGTAACCTGTGGAGAGGAGCCCATACAGGAGCAGGTGACCTGGCAGGAGCTGCTATCTGTGGGGTATGCCGGTTGGAGCAGTTTGCTCCTGCTGGATGGGCGCCATGGTAAGGACCTGTATCTGGAGCACTTTTTGAAGAGCAGCTGCTTGTGGGAAGCCCACACAGGATCAATTTGGCAAGGATGACATCCTGTGGGAGGAAACCCATGGCACAGGGAATGAGAGTAACCATGAAGGAGTGGCAGAAACAAAGTGTTATAGACTAATCACAACCACCATTCCCCATTAATACGTTAGGATCCTAAAGAAATACTTGTTTTTCTCAAATCACCAAGTAAACAGAAATTCTGGCTGTCCATCATGACATCCCAATAGGTCTCTTTATAAATTTTTAACGTCTTTAGAAAGGAGTAAGACCATAGAAGATACCATAAAATTAACATAACACGTTAGTCATCTCAGTGACCAAACAATAACAGATAATAATAAACATTAATTAAAAATTTTACCACATTGCTGGATTTACAATTAGGAAACAAGCCTAAGTGCCTTGAAAAAGAAAACTTTAAAGAAGTTAGAAATGAATTGCAGTGATTCAACTCTTCTGTGATAAGAAGCTTTTTCTTACATCAGTGTTTGTATATCTGACTATCGTAAGTCCTTGAGCTTGATGGTAAAGAGTTTGTCTTCTGAAAGTAAGTCTGATACTATTATTTATGGAAATATTGTGGAAATAAAACAAAAAAAAAAAAAGAAGAAAAATTGGGCACCTTGTGAAATGATACACAGCTGTGTAAATGTAGGGGGACAAGCTAAACATCTTGAAGTATACATCATGTTTCAAAATAAACATTTTTTTTCTTTTTTTTTCTTTTTTTTTTCTTTTTTATTTTTTCTTTTTTATTTTTCTTTTCTTTCAGGTGAATATAGTGCAGAGTCCTCTGATTCACATCCTCAGTGTGCCAATACCAGCAGTGTTTTTAATGTAACTTGGGTTGAGTGAAGCTGACGTTGCAAAGGAAACGTTGTTCTGTGTTGGATTTGAAGTAGTATTCTGTGGGTGTTCATACTGTGTTGGGCTTTCCTGTGTGTGTGTGTGGGGTCCGGCCCCCCGAGGAAATGAATGTGTAGAAATAAAATGTGTAGTTTTATAGGAATGCATTCAAGCAAAGGAAGAATAAAGCCTGTGTGACACCTTAGTGATGAATAAGCCCTGCTCCAGTCCCTCCCTTGAAGGGACTCTCAAGATCAGCAAACAAATGATAAATGGGCAATGTTATCTAATTGTTTTTATATTTGAAAGATCAAAATGGCAAGGCACAGATCATGAGTGAACTACACAAACATTGCTATCAGAAATACAGTTTCAATAAAGTGAGTATTCACCGAGAATTCCACAGAGAAAGTTGTTCAGTAATGCACAGAAGTGATACGTCCTTGCCCCTTTTTTCTGCAGTGAGGCCCTCTGCTGACCTGTATTGGCAAGGGTGAGTGACTTAAATAGCTCAGAACAAAAGCAGATACATAAGTTACCAGGTACCAGGTACTTGTAACATACTTGTTACCAGGTACCAGGTACTGGTAACATAAGTTACCAGTTACCAGGTACTCATGGTATAATAAGTGTTGTCCAGTTCCTCTTTATGGGATAGGTTTGCACTGTTCCATTCAAATTGGGTGCACTGACCTGAAACAAGGTGTTCTGAAAGATGACACGTCTAGTCCTCAGGGTCAAAGTGTTCAGGTGACAAAATTCACTAATGAGTAAAAAAGTCTAAGCCTCAACATATGGTAAATATACAGTTGGAGAGATCACCATCTGTAGTCCTTTGGCGACTGGGCCTAAGGAGAGACAGATTACCTAGTGAAGGAGAGGTCCTGATCTTATGAATGGGAAATGCAAGTCTGATGTGCAGTGTGAATTTGGCTGTTAGTCTTTTTAGGGTAAGAGATCCAACTAAGTCTAAACCAACCTGAGCTTTAGTAATTCCTTAAAGCTTTACTTTTCTTCTGTTGTCTGATTATGCTTTTTTGGTTATTGATGGCAAAAAAACCCATAGTATTTAACTTCTAGAGTAAATCATTGCAAATATGGTATTCCCTCATATTTTGTTCAGTGTGCAAAGAAGCCCCATTATATAAAACACTTTCTACCCTCCCTGAACTGCAGGTAGTTTTTTTCCTATCGTATTTCAAAAGTAATTGGCAGTACCTGAAAAACACATCTGTCTCCTCCTAGCCCCGCTCGCACCCCCCTTCACCCTCTACCCCAAAAAAGAAAATAAAAAATAAATAAAACCCCCAAAAAGAAACGGTCTGGGAATTAAAATAAGATGGTCTATATAAACACTGATGCTTGTTTGTCAGGTCAGCTAAAGATTAATATGGGAATTGCAAAAGAATCAAATAACTACTTATTCACAAAAACATGTAGGATAACAGAGAAAACTTTCCTCATCTCACCCAACATTCATACTAAATGCATACTTGCATATAGAAAATAGAAATGTTTTAAGTTTATTATTATTATTATTTATTAAAACACTATTTTTTTTGTTGTTGTGAAAGAGAGAACAATGACATTAGAAGCCTTAGTCAGCCCCTGCCTTTCCTCCCCTCTCCCCCCCCCCTTACACAAACACTAATCTTTTCAAGGATTAAAGAGATAATGCATTAATTCCGGAGTGGGACTTACGTTGTATCTATTTCAAGTCTTTTCACAGAAACAAGAGCCTTTCCACGAAGAAAAAGCTGTCTATTCTAGCAATACTATTGGATACCACCTGTCTAAAGTGAGTCACATTTAGGAGCAGTTGTATTTGCTGACATGTTTTAAGCTGGTCTGTGAGGAAGTATGTTTACAATTTGTTCTTTTTTTCTTGATCTGATACTGAACCACTAGAAAAATGTGGTAAATTGTGGTAAGAAGAGATCAAAAACTGACCAAAAATTAAAACATATAAAGAGGAACAGGGCTATGAAGTAGAGATCAAAAGCTGTTAAGCAAGGGATGTCTTAAGGTATGCATTTTGCCAGTTGAGATTCCATGATGAAATTCATGATTCAAATCCAAACACTCCGTAGCAAGTCTTGAAAACTGTTTAACTGAAGTAAGAGGGTAGACCATGAGTGTACCAAACCACTGTCATCTTGTAAAACATCAGGAAGATAGTCCAGTGGTTTATCTCTGACTGAAATGCACTGTAGTCAGCAGTATGTCTGAAAGAGCCCTCTTGGGTGAAGGATGATTACTCTTTTGGACTGGAAGCTTAGTTTATTTTAAAAGAAAGCAATCTACTGCTTTGCCCAGGGAAGATCTGCCAAATTTGATTTAAGATAATTGTATTATTTTGTAACCAATAAGATGCCTAAATGTAAAGTTAATGCATGGAAACTGACTCCACAATTAGTAAGACTGTAAAGTAGGTATGTTTATTCAGTGCTGGGCAGCACAGGGAGTAATCCCACCAAAGTCGTGCGCCTCTAACACGGCAACTTGCTTTGGTTATATGCAGTAAAGAGTTACATATGCATGAAGCTTCCCAATACACCTATACATATGCATAACATATCCCCACTTAGTATTAAAATTAGCTCCAATAAGTCATTTCCATAAACTCCTCTCATCTGCACTTGCACAGTGACTTGTGGTGGTGGGTGCTGAGGGTCATGAGGATGAAGTAAGATGTCTTCATCAGGGTTGTACTTTTCACCTCATCTCCTTGTGCATGCTCTCTGAGCCCTTGGTCACAGTCCAAGCCATAAGGTTGGTTTGATCCAGTTCTCGGGGTCCAAGGGGCTTCTGTTATCTCGAGGTCTTGAAAGTTTGACATACTTTATGTTGTCAATTTATGAACAGTCGTCCTTATCTCTGAGCCCTTGGTCACAGTCCAAACCATAAGGTTGGTTTGATCTGATGTTGTCTGAATATGAGCCAGCAGTGTACTCACGTGGCCAAGAAGGCCAACGGCATCCTGGCTTGTATCAGAAACAGTGTGGCCAGCAGGGCTAGGGAGGTGATCGTCCCCCTGTACTCGGCTCTGGTGAGGCCACACCTCAAGTACTGTGTTCAGTTTTGTGCTCCTTGCTACAAGAAGGACATCGAGGTGCTTGAGCGAGTCCAGAGAAGGGCGACAAAGCTGGTGAGGGGCCGGGAGAACAAGTCCTATGAGGAGCGGCTGAGGGAGCTGGGCTTGTTCAGCCTGGAGAAAAGGAAGCTCAGGGGCGACGTTGTTGCTCTTTACAGCTACCTTAAAGGAGGCTGTAGCAAGGTGGGGGTTGGCCTGTTCTGCCCGGTGCCTGGTGACAGGACGAGGGGGAATGGGCTAAAGTTGCGGCAGGGGTGTTTTAGATTGGATGTTAGGAAGAACTTCTTTACTGAGAGGGTTGTTAGACATTGGAACAGGCTGCCCAGGGAAGTGGTGGATTCACCATCCATGGAGGTCTTTAAAAGACGTTTAGATGTAGAGCTTAGGTATATAGTTTAGTGGGGACTGTTTGTGTTAGGTCAGAGGTTGGACTCGATGATCTTGAGGTCTCTTCCAACCTAGAAATTCTGTGATTCTGTGATCTGGTTCTCATGGTCTCGGGGTTCCTGTTATCTGGAGGCCTAATCTCAGCACAGGCAGAGTACATTGCAAATGTAGAACATATTAAGCAATTACTGTTGCCTACATATTCATTCTTAATCAATTGCTCTCTAATTTTTAACCCCCATGTCTCAAAGTTATATTTATTCAATGAGGCCAATACATGTTGTTGAAATTCAGGAAAGTTTTTTTTTTTTTTTTTCTTTGTTCTGTTTTTATTAACTCAGTAACTTGACTTTTAATATTATTCATTGCTACAATTCAGTATATATCACAACGGAACCAGGCATAAAACAGAGAGATTAATATCCTGCATTAAGGGAAACATAAGAACAACTTGAAAACTGTGGGATAAAAATGAATTAATAGGAATGAAACTAGTATGATATAGCTAAGCAGATTCATTTATTGAAATCTATGCTGAATAGATGATTGACCAAAAATTGATTATCAATACATTTTAAAATATGCCCCCCCCAAAAAAAAAAGTCATTAAAAATGCTGAGACCTGCAAAAACAAAAGCAAATAAAGACAAATGGAACAAATTTTAGAAATAAGCCATGACTGAAACACCCACTATTTTCAAGGAATACTATCTAAAACATGAAAGAATTGGAATGAGATTTGTGCTTGGGTACTGCATTTGTACATGTTCCCAAATGGACTAGAGATGAAAAAAACTGCTGGGTTACCTTCTGTAAAGTGAACAAGACCAGGCAGGGAAAGGTAGAGCAGGTCAGAACAGAACTGGCTATTCAGTGCTATTAATTCAGTCTGGATTTCAAGGTATAAGTCTGGAGCAATAATAACGTGTTTTAGCAATCCTGACCATAAAGAAAATTAGCCTGAAATGAGATGAATTGTGACACCTTTCCTCTAAGAGTGTTGTAGCTATAAGAGTCAGAAGACATGTTGCTCTGGCTAGACTGTGTTTTAAATTAAATTGTTAAGAAGCAACTGTAGGAAGAAACTGCTAAAAACAGAGCTGTAGGTTTATGGAAGATTTTTTTTTTTTTTGGACAGTCAGATTTATTTGTTGTATAAAATATATTAAATATAGACTATTATATAGTACACCGGAAAACGTTAAATTGATTCAAGCTCTCTTGTCCATTCCCTGTGGTAGTTGCTGTTCAATATCTACTTATAAGTGTTAAATTTCACCTTAG
The DNA here is from genome assembly GCA_018104995.1 of Cairina moschata. NCBI lineage: Eukaryota > Metazoa > Chordata > Aves > Anseriformes > Anatidae > Cairina > Cairina moschata. The sequence goes on along the minus strand of CM030756.1, from coordinate 83,522 downwards.
ATGAGATGCCAGATGAATTTATAGTGTGTATAAAGTAAACATATATTTAATATAAAAGTAAATGTGCATTGGCATTTCAGAAATCTTACAAAGGTGAAAACTGCCTGTGGTTAAGTTTTGGAATATGAAGAGGATATATCCTGATATATGTTCAGATTAAGCATTACTGTGAATATGTATTGCTTAAATTTTATAAAGAGTTATGTAAAGTACCTAGGTCCAGAACAATGTTTTCACTTTACTGAAGTTGCTTATTTTCTGAACTAAACCTCATTTTCAACTGACTCTGAAACTACCAGACAAACCTTCTTGTTTTCCAATTTAATCTCTCATTCTTCCTGTTTGTTCCTAAACCTAGGCTAATATTGTTGAGAGTGATTCATCTGAATCATGGCAGACTCTGAGAACTCCTTCTTTCCCAAGTTACCCAAGCTTCTGTGCATAACAGTGTGACAGTATCTTATGAGAAACATAAATTTACAGACAGGAATATACTACCATCATCATCATCATCATCATCATCACCATCATCATCCTTTAGATGCAGAAAATTTCCAAGCAAAAGACACAAATATAGGAGAACCTGAGGTACACAGGACAAGGAGAAGCTGCCTACAAACATAAAGGGTTTTACTGCTCAGTTTCATCTCTTGTGTTATAAGAGCAATGCAGTGTTATGGGATAGTAGCCAATATAGGGGAAATATTTTAAGTTCTTGAAAATACAAAAGCTTGAGAGTCAAATCTGTAATGTTAAGCAGTGTATATACTGTGCAAGATTCTGCAGAACTCAAACAGAATGACTGTTGAATTTACTAATGATATGAATCTGGGACAGACAGTAATAATTAAAAAAAAAAATAGCATTATTTCAAAGTAATATTTAAAGTCGTGACAGAGCTAAATGAAGAGTAGATAGATGTAGCTTGAAATACAAAGTAAAAGAGTAACATTCACTGTGATAATATAATATTTATATGTTGTCACAAACAAAGCTACAGAGTTTTGCAATATCACACTGCTTCAAAAAAAGCAAATATTATTCCGGAAAACAAATCAACTTCTTATGTTCAAATAATGCTTTAATGGCCCTAACTATGTCCAGTTTGGAGTGTGATATACGGAGTAATAATTTGTGTCAAGAAGATGGTTGATATTAATAAAGAAGGGGGAGATGTGAGAGTGTGGCCACGGGGGGTCAACAAGCCTATGGTTGATGATAACATCAGACTTAATGATGAGGCGTCAGGAATGTGAAGAGTTTAGAGGGAACAAATAAGGGTGATTCAGGAGATGCCATGCAGTCACAGGGTTGCTTGGTCTCCAATCATTAAGGCATGGAGGTTGCTGGGTGTTTGCTGTTTGCCGGGCAAAGTTGTTCGACCAATGAAAAGTTGTTTTGAAAAGGACTGCTGCGGGGCGAAGGGTATGAGGGTATAAGAGGGGAGCCTGTCCTCCAGATGAAAAGGCAACACGATAAAATGTAGTTATGTCATGAATAAAGAAGTAGAAAAAAGGAATGAACAGGGACAGGCTAGCAGAACAGAGACGAGGACAGGAACAGGCACATTGATTGCCTTATGAAGATAGGTTCAGCCAAACTCAGCAAACTGCTCGGAGAAGATCATACTGAAAGTCACTGTAAATAGGCACACTGGAGCTGGAAAGAAGCTCAAGCTGCAAGAAGCTGACCTGTGCACACAATTGCCCCTCGCTGGTAAGCAGTTGGGCATTATGGGGAATCATATGTTCTTAGAAACAAAGACTGTCCTGGTAACCTTACAGGTTAATCTCCTTATTAACAATCAGACAGTTTATGATCCTGAAATATTGGACAAAACTGAGGTTAAGATGTAGGACTCTGCACCTAAAAATGACAAGGTTGCGTTGGGACTGCTGGGTACCTGGCAAGCAGTCTCTGAGGCCTTAAAGAGCCATATGTGACCACAATCAGAAACATGTGATTTGCCAGATAGTGAGGAATGGAAAGGAATGGAAAATGGAGACTGTTTTAAGTCATGGAAGATATAGGAGCACTTCAACCATGCCAGCTATGCTCCCCCAGTCATGAACATTGATAGTAATAGACTTAAAGGATTGTTTGTTGCCTTTGCTGATTGTACATATGTATAGGCATACTTGGGTTTAGTGTGTAAAGCAATTTTCTCTATATTTAGAAAGTTCAATGTTAGTGTGTGTGTGTTGGTAGAGAATAGACTCCCTGCACACCCAATGCTGTTTACTTGTCTTTTATAAATATTACTAATTCAGATTGAGTTGAGTCTTCATTTATAACATTATCATGTCAATAACCTTTTCAGAGATATTTCATGCAATTATCAAGACTGCAAATTCTTCATTTTATAAGATTCCATTTTGTGTTGAGTAACTGGGGAAAAAAAAAAAAAAAAACAGACAGAAAGACAGAAATATAATAACTTATCAGTTACTGGGAATACAATTCATTCACTGATCTGCAAGTACCTCCTGTCTAAGGAAATTCCCCAGCAGGCCATAGAGATTTTGTGTTTTCAAAAAATACTAATCTGTTTCTAAAACAGGAGTTCAGGAGCTCACCAGAAGTCTGGAATAGCCAACATTGAAAAGTCTTATATTTGAGAATTTGAGGGATATCATCTCATGTTCATTATTTATTTATATATTTATTTATATATTTGGTAGTTATTGATGACAAGTTTTTAATTTTAAAATATATCTTAATCTCAAAATTCTATACAATAGTGCAAAGAGCATGGCAGCCTCTGTAAAATGACTGGGAGACAGCTTCTTTGAAAAGGTGCTTCATAAATAGACCTGGAGTTGAGCACTCCCAACAAGAGGGAGATGATTTAAGTCAGGATGTTTGCAGCTTTTAAATGTGCCTGCAAGAATACCTTCTCAGACAGGAGTAAGAAAGAAAATACTTGAGAAATTGAAAGAGTGGAAGCTCTTGTAAATGGATGCCTTTTTTCTGACTCAGATATAATAACAGTTATAAGTGGAGTGCCCACATATGGTTACTGCTAATTCCTCAGAAGCCATTCACAGTTTGTTGTCAAACAATGTCTCGTCTAGTAGATCTGACAGTTTCTCTGAGGAAATTCTGGAAGCTCCATTTAAGAAGAAAAAAATTTATTATACATGAGTGATGTGATCCGATTCTGAATTTGATTTGCCTCAGCAATATTTCCAAAATTGCACTTTAAATGCATTTCAAACCCACCAGTAATGTTTATGATTACATCTTAATAACTAAATGACTTACTCCACCTAATCTATGAGAAAAGGTTTCTCTGAGATGAAGGTGATGGTGTTTGTTTGTTTTGAATATTTCTTAAGACTGGTGAGAAGAAGAACCTGTATCAATAACAGTAATAGATCTGACTTCATTTATATAAGCCTCTTTCCCTAAAGACAGGATAATTTACTGTTGACCAGTGCTTTTAACTAGATTCATAAGACAAAAGTATACTTTGGAATAGTAATATTTTTCTAATCCAACAGAGTTAAGTAGGTAAGGCAAGCAGCAGCCTGTGGCATAGCAATGATACAGACACCAGGGAATGTTTAGGGATCAATAACTGTATTTTTCTTCATTTAAGTTTATGTCTAACAGAAAACCCCAAAGAGTTCAGGTTACCTCTAAGTAAGAGGATAAAAGCTCTACATTCACATCATATTCCGATTTGTTATTTGGAAGGGTTGCTGAGAATGTTGATATACTATATGTTTATACTTCACCTTATTGAAATAATCCCTTATTTTAATAATCCCCAAGATTATTGAGTACAGACTGGGAGAAGAACTAATTGGAAGCAGTACTGCAGAGGACTTGGGGATTCTAGTGTCCAAAATGCTCCATCAGTGAGCCAGCAGTGTGTGATTGCATCCCAGAAGGCCAACTGCATCGTGTACTCCTGTACTGCATCAAAAGAGCAGTGGCCAGGAGGTTGAGGAAGGTGCACCTCTACTCTGCCTTAAAAAAAAATAAAATATACATTTATTTATTTATTTATTTATTTATTTATTTTCCTAGAACTGCCTTAAGTAGTGTAGTGGATAAAAAAGAGTATGCTATTGTCAACAATCTGATCAAATCTGATTAACTTAGGTGAAGTAGACATTTTAGCAAATTTGTCGAATATATGTATTTATAAATTTAGAAGTCATATATATTAAGTATTATTAAGTACTATATATATATAATATATTATTTTAAGCATTGAAAGAATGAAAATATACAAGTGGTTAAGATGATTGATTAACTTGGTATCCTCTTTAGTTGCCATAGTAACTACCCATCTGCTTAAAATATTTTAAAAGTAGTGATTCAGTATTTTCCCCTTTGAAAAACAGGTTTACCAATTCATAAATACTGAAGCAATATGCCTTCTTTAAAAAAAAAAAATATATATATATATACATATATATATTGAAAAAATATGGTGAAAATTTAAGTAGAAAAGTGTACTTTTTCTATGATTGTTTTTAAGAATTACAGAAAATAACCTTTGACGCAATCTTTCTTAATGCCTTCATTTTGAATTATTTTTCTTATAACATAAGGAAACAAAACAAAACAACAACAAACGCAAACAAACAAAGAATTAAAGATTCCTTAGAAGATTAGAGCATCTACCAGTTGTATCAGCAATGTCATTATGGAAGTGGAACTATCTTTTCAGGGTTTGTTCAGAAAGTAACCATAAATAAATAGTAATTTATGAGGGTCTTATTATTTTTTTTTGCCTTACTAGCTCTAGCAGTACTTGAAGGTCAACTTCTTTTATTACTTCCATTTCTACAATCATCTCAACATTGTGGGTGATTCAGTTAGTGGTGTACTTCCCTCCCCACCAGTAAAGAAGACAGGTCTTAGTCACTGTTCAACCAGAGAGGCAATCTTTCAAATGAGATCTATGAACAAGTTATGATCTCTCTTTGTAATTTGTCCTATCTCACAGGGCATGTTTCGAGGCTGGAAATTTTATACCTTGTTCTTGAGTCTTGTGTTTCTGGAACTGCAATCAATACAGAATTTTATTTAATCATGTTAAATTTTGCTGAATGTACACAAAATCATTTTTATTTTGTTACAATTTCATATGTTTGAGGCCTGATTTCTATGTTATGTATGCCACACATGAATAACTCTTCCTGTTAACTTTATTGATAATCATATTTCATTGCTTATCTTCAATATTATCTTGTACTTGTCTTTTGACTCTATGATGAATCTGTTCTTTCTTCACAGTACACTAATATATTTTATCCATAGAACAAATATGTTATATCTGACACCTCAGTCAAAACTCGGTATTTGTAGAGCTAATTTGACTATCTAGTACCCTGTACTTCTACAGTGCTTGAAAATGTTATCAAAATGCTTCAAAAATCCTAAGTAAAAACTTTAATCAAATGCAAAACCTACTAATAATATCTTCAGATTAGCATTTCTCTGTAATCTGCTATGTATTTTGGGGGGTACTTTATTTCAGTATTACAGCAGGCCTCAGAGGTAGAGAAGTAAAATCATCTCCATTATATTGACACAAGTTAAACCTTCCACTCAGTTACACAGAGATCTTGAACTGAATAAAAAGTTCCGTGTAATTCCAGATAGTCACAGACACTGGCTTTGTTTTACAGTTTTAAACTTCAGATATTTATCCTGCAATTCCATCTGCAAACTGTTTGATTGAAGGACAAAACCACTAAGTATGATTGACCTCCCTCAATTTCATAGAAAGCTGTTGTATTACTCTTGAAGTTCAGGTTCTTCCTAATGTCCTTCTTAGTACCAGAGCTTTCACTGCTACCGTTATTCACTCTGTTTTTAGAGTCCATATTTCAAGTTCTCAGAACTGTGGGTTTTTGTGTTCTTTGTTGTTGTTGTCTCTCCCCCCCCCACACACACACACACATACCCTCCCCCCTCTTTTCCTTTAGTTAGAATGATATTGTCTGAATAAAGAGATCAGTTGTGCAAAATTGTTAATTCCAAATCAGAGGTATAAATGATCTCTTTGAAATGAACTGATAAGTATATTATGTCTTCATCAGAAATTTCCAACATATTTTTCTTTCAAACTGTGGTTTGAGATGTTTCATAGCATTTACAGTACAAACAGTGCTTGTGAGACTGCATGTTTTCCCCAATGGATAATGATTACTTTAATTTGTTGAAAAGTAATGTGTATAATTATTATTATTATTATTATTATTAACTATTATTATTATTCCTTGAAAATGTAATCAAACATTTAATTAATGTTTAGAACAAATCCTAACATTTCACACCTATATTAGTGTATACAGCACTAAAATGAGTTTTTTCCATATATGTGAAAATCCCAAATCATTTTTTAAGGATGAACTGGAACACTGAAGGAGGAATGGCAGAATAATGATCATGGTGTTCTATCTCACCTTTTACAGTTATTTAATCTCTTAGACAATTCACTATATCAAATATGTACAGACAAAATAATAACGGAGGAAAATTGATTTTAGGGTGTTAATAAAGATAGTTAATATTTTGCACTTAGACAGCTGTCTTGGAATGCTCTTGAAGCACTTTCATAGCTAGCTAAGTATCATCTTCCCTATTATTCTAATGTTAACCCCAAAGGATATATCATCTGTCACTAAATGTTTAATATAAAACTGCTCATTTTGTTTCCTTTCACTCACTGTGGAAAGAGAGAACAAAACAGTCCCTCTGGCATGTTCATCAAAACTGTGATCTAGCTGATTAAAATGCAGAGAAACTGGCATTTTCCTTTTATCTGCAGTCTACCATACCTTTATTGTTCAAATCTCATAAATACTGTTTCTACTCTTTTCTATTTTTTTCTCTCTTCCTGCATCCCCTCCCCACATCCCCATTACAAAATAATAATAATAATAATAATTTAATAGACACAACCAAAATTATTGCATATAGATTTTTCATGTAACTTTCTGTGAAATCACCTGAAGCAGTCATATAGTTTTACTGGCATCATTCAAGGGTAAAATACAAATTTTACTGTCATTCAAAACTCCATGTCTTTTGAATAAAAATTATCAGTACTTAAATAATTTTTGGTACCCTATCCCCATTTTAATTTTTTCTTCCTTTCTTTCCTCATATTTTACAACCAAGAATATATATACATATATATAAATAGTTATATATGAACAGTTATTTTTATTTCTCTGTATTGATCTTTTAATTTACCATCTCTAGTTTATCACTTTTTCCTTTTAACTATCATATGAATTTTTACAGGGTATTCCACAGGATGCTTTCTATAAATATCCAAACAGCCAGTTTTTCTTATGTTTCTTAATATGTTTAATATAAGGTGCATGCCATTTTGAGCTGGCTTTAAATGCTATATTTTTGTATGTAGCCCCGTCACATATTCTTAACAGCACTATATTTTTCCTACACTGGAAGATATCTTATCTATGATTTTCTTCAAAACTATAAGCAAATAAATATGTTTTGGAATTACATTGTTTTCCAATGCTCAAACAAATATTGAACCAAATATATATAAGTTCTCATCAATGTATATAGATGGATATATCTATATATCTATATCTATATCTATATCTATATCTATATCTATATCATCTATATCTATATCTATCTATATCTATATCTATATCTATATCTATATCTATATCTATATCATCTATATCTATATCTATCTATATCTATATCTATATCTATATCTATATCTATATCTATATCTATATCTATGTATCTATCTATCTATCTATATATCTATCTAAAGGGTAAACATAATTTTCATAGCAATATACCCTGTTTTATATGAACGTCCCTCTTTCTTGGCAGGAGGATGCCTAGGGCGAGGAGGTCGACTCCATGCCTCAGGACTGCCTCCACCAAGAAAGAAAGGAGGGTTATTGTTGTGGGGGACTCTCTTCTTACGGGAACAGAGGGCCCTATTTGTTGTCCTGACCCTACCCATAGGGAAGTCTGCTGCCTCCCTGGGGCCAGGGTCAGGGACGTTGCCAGGAAGCTTCCCAACCTGGTTCACCCCTCCGACTATTATCCTCTCTTGATAGTCCAGGCAGGTAGTGATGATATTGAAGAGAGAAGCCTGAAGGCTATCAAAAGAGACTTTAGGGGACTGGGATGGTTAGTGGATGGAGCGGGGGTGCAGGTGGTGTTTTTGTCCATACCTACGGTGGCAGGGAGGGGTACAGAGAGGACACGGAAAGCCCACCTGTTAAACACGTTGCTCAGGGGCTGGTGCCAACACAGAAATCTTGTGTTTTTCGACCATGGGGGGCTTTACTCGGCACCCGGCCTGATGGCTGCAGACGGGTCCCTATCTTTTAGGGGAAAAAGGATCCTGGGCCAGGAGCTGGCAGGGCTCATTGAGAGGGCTTTAAACTAGGTATGAAGGGGGATGGGGCCTGAAGCAAGGATTGCTGGAGCTGTGCCAGGGGGAACAGTAACAAGGCTGAGGGATAAGGCAATGGCCCAGCTGAAGTGCATCTACACCAATGCATGCAGCATGGGTAACAAACAGGAGGAGCTAGAAGCCATTGTGCGGCAAGCAGGCTACGACTTGGTTGCCATCACGGAGATGTGGTGGGACCAGTCTCATGACTGGAGTGCTGCAATGACTGTCTATAAGCTCTTCAGAAGGGACAGGCAGCACAGAAGGGGTGGTGGTATGGCTCTCTATATTAGAGAATCTTTCGATGTTGTAGAACTCAAGGCTGGGAATGACAAGGTCGAGTCCCTTTGGGTTAGGATCGGCGGGAAGGCCAACAAAGCTAGCGTCCTGATAGGGGTCTGTTATAGACCGCCGAACCAGGATGAGGAGACTGATGAGGAGTTCTACAGGCAGCTGAAAAATGTTGTGAAATCATCGGCGCTTGTTCTTGTGGGGGACTTCAACTTCCCTGACATATCCTGGAAGCACAACACAGCCCAGAGAAAGCAGTCTAGGAGGTTTCTGGAGAGCGTGGAAGATAGCTTCATGACGCAGCCCGTTAGTGAGCCTACCAGGGGTGGCGCCCCGCTAGACCTTCTCTTCACAAACAGAGAAGGACTGGTGGAGGATGTGGTGGTCGGAAACTGTCTTGGGCAGAGTGACCACGAAATGGTGGAGTTCACTATTCTTGGCGAGGCCAGGAAGGGGACCAGTAAAACCGCTGTATTGGACTTTCGGAGGGCTGACTTTGGGCTGCTCAGGACACCGGTTGGTAGAGTCCCTTGGGAGGTGGTTCTGAAGGGCAGAGGGGTCCAGGAAGGCTGGGCACTCTTCAAGAGGGAAATCTTAACGACGCAGGAACGGTCTGTCCCAAACGTGCCCAATGACGAGCTGGGGGGAAGAAGACTGGCCTGGCTCAAAAGAGAATTGTGGCTTGAGCTTAGGAGAAAAAAAGAGGGTTTATAATCTTTGGAAAAGTGGGCAGGCCACTAGGGAGGACTATAAGGATGTTGCGAGGCAGTGCAGGGACAAAATTAGGAAGGCCAAAGCTCATCTGGAGCTCAATCTGGCTACTGCCATTAAAGATAACAAAAAATGTTTTTATAAATACATCAACACAACAAGGAGGACTAAGGAGAATCTCCATCCTTTACTGGATGTGGGGGGAAACAAAGTTATAAGAGATGAGGAAAAGGCGGAGGTGCTCAATGCCTTCTTTGCCTCAGTCTTTAGCGGCAATACCGGTTGTTCTCTGGATACCCAGTACCCTGAGCTGGTGGAAGGGTATGGGGAGCAGGATGTGGCCCCCACTATCCACGAAGAACTGGTTGGTGACCTGCTATGGCACTTGGATGTGCACAAGTCGATGGGGCCAGATGGGATCCACCCAAAGGTACTGAGAGAACTGGCAGAGGAGCTGGCCAAGCCACTATCCATCATTTATCAGAAGTCCTGGATATTGGGGGAGGTCCCAGCTGACTGGCGGCTAGCAAACGTGACACCCATCTACAAGAAGTTCCGGAGGACTGACCTGGGAAACTACAGGCCTGTCAGTTTGACCTCAGTGCCAGGGAAGCTCATGGAGCAGATTCTCTTGAGAGTCATCATGCGGGACTTGCAGGGCAAGCAGGCGATCAGGCCCAGTCAGCATGGGTTTATGAAAGGCAGGTCCTGCTTGACGAACCTGATCTCCTTCTATGACAAAGTGATGCGCTGGGTGGACGAGGGAAAGGCTGTGGATGTGGTCTACCTTGACTTCAGCAAGGCTTTTGACACCGTCTCCCACAGCATTCTCCTCAAGAAACTGGCTGCCCTAGGCTTGGACTGGTGCACGCTTCGTTGGGTTAAAAACTGGCTGGATAGCTGGGCCCAAAGAGTTGTGGTAAATGGAGTAAAGTCCAGTTGGAGGCCAGTCACTAGTGGCGTTCCCCAGGGCTCGGTGCTGGGACCTGTCGTCTTTAATATCTTCATCGATGATCTGGATGAGGGCATTGAGTGCACTGTCAATAAGTTCGCAGATGACACCAAGCTAGGTGTGTGTGTCAATCTGCTCGAGGGTAGGAAGGCTCTGCAGGAGGATCTGGATAGGTTGGACTGATGGGCTGAGGTCAACTGCATGAAGTTCAACAAGGCCAAGTGCCGGGTCCTGCACCTGGGGCGCAATAACCCCAAGCAGAGCTCCAGGCTGGGAGATGAGTGGTTGGAGAGCTGCCAGGCAGAGAAGGATCTGGGAGTGATGGTGGATAGTGGGCTGAATATGAGCCAGCAGTGTGCTCAGGTGGCCAAGAAGGCCAACAGCATCCTGGCTTGTATCAGAAACAGTGTGGCCAGCAGGGCTAGGGAGGTGATCGTCCCCCTGTACTCAGCTCTGGTGAGGCCGCACCTCAAGTACTGTGTTCAGTTTTGTGCTCCTTGCTACAAGAAGGACATCGAGGTGCTTGAGCGAGTCCAGAGAAGGGCGACAAAGCTGGTGAGGGGCCCATAGAACAAGTCCTGTGAGGAGCGGCTGAGGGAGCTGGGCTTGTTCAGCCTGGAGAAAAGGAGGCTCAGGGGCGACATTATTGCTCTTTACGGTTACCTTAAAGGAGGCTGTAGCGAGCTGGGGGTTGGCCTGTTCTGCCCGGTGCCTGGTGACAGGACGAGGGGGAATGGACTTAAGTTGTGCCAGGGGAGTTTTAGGTTAGATGTTAGGAAGAACTTTACCGAAAGGGTTGTTAGACATTGGAACGGGCTGCCCAGGGAAGTGGTGGAGTCACCATCTCTGGAACTCTTTAAAAGACATTTAGATGTAGAACTTATGGATATGGTTTAGTGGGGACTGTTAGCGTTAGGTCAGAGGTTGGACTCGATGATCTTGAGGTCTCTTCCAACCTAGAAATTCTGTGATTCTGTGATTCTGTGATTCTGTGATTCTTGGCAGAAAATATGAGTTTGGTGTTTAGGACAAAATGAAAATTGACTCTGTTCTTCTTCCTCTTTTGTCTTGTGACATCAATCCAAATAATTTTCATAATAAATCTTAAAGAAATTAAGAAGTTACATAAATCTCTCATTAAGATCCCTTATTCACCACTGAACGAGGGAAAAGGACCACTAATATTGGTCATTGTTGTAGTTAGTAGAGTAAAATATTATTTAGTTTTTTATATATTATTATCTCATGAAATTCTTGATTCTTGAAAATCAAATTACTGGTATGAATGTAAAACTAAAACCACACATTGTTCCCCAAAAATAAAAATAATAATAATGAAAAAAAAAATACCTGAGTGAGTTGGACCTCAAATAATTTTCTATATAGCTTTGTGTACATTAGTCTCTGAAGCCCTTGTTACCATTAGATAATAAGACTTCAATATCACCAGTGTAATGAGTGATTCGACTACCTGTCTTCACAGTCATCTCTGAAGTCATTTTCTTATTTATATTCTTCCCCTCAGAGAAGCCAAACAAAAGCAAAATAAACAAACAAAAAAAAAAATCAGTATGAACAATAATTTCTTAATTTTCAATAATTCATTTGTATGTACATATATGCAAGGATTAATTTTAATTCAAACAAAACAGTCCTTAATGTGTAAAAATTCTAGACACATAAGGTAAAACTCTTGCAGTGTCTAGCCAGTGAATGAATGAGTGTCTCTGGATGCAGGGAGTGTCTGAGCCTGTTGCTGCCTTCTGAGGGTAACAGAGACACTGTGTGTGTGAGGTGCGAGCAGGTGGATGACCTGGCAGAGCTTAAGGAGAAGGTGGAGAAGTTGAGAGCCATCAGGGAGTATGAATGGGAAATAGACTGGTGGAGCAACTCCCTGTGTGGCCTGAAGGACAGGTACCAGAGTGAGACACCCTAAATGGGGGTGAACCCCCTGCCCTGTCGCAGTTGGGCAGAGAGAGGGGACCTGGGAGTTGAGAAGGAATGGAGAGGTCCATGCTCAACCTCACAGGCAACGCCCCCCCCCTACTGGCCCCACCTTACCAGCTGCCCTTACGCAACAGGTTTGAGGTCCTGGAGCTTGAGAGACCGGTGGGTGAGGATGAGGTAGGAGGTCTACCCAGGAGGATGCCTAGGGTGAGGAAGTCAACTCCACACCTCAGAAATGCCTCCACCAAGAAAGACAGAAGGGTAATCATTACAGGTGACTCCCTTCTCAGGCGGGAAAAGGATGAGTTTGAGGGTCTGGACAGTAGTCCGAACCTGGGAAGCAAACCTGCAAAACATGTCAAGATTGGAGAAAGTACTGAGCATATGGATCAGGGCCAGGCGGAGCACTGCATCACAGCCAGTGACACAAAAAAAGAATGGACACTCTTAGTGATCGGAGACTCCTTGCTGAGGGGCACTGAGGCTCCTATTTGTCACCCAGATAACCTATCCAGAGAGGTGTGTTGTCTTCCTGGGGCACGTGTCAGAGACCTTAGAAAGGCTTTTCCACAGCTCATTAAACTGGAGGATTACTATCCTCCTGTTGTCATTCAGGTTGGATTCCAGGAAGCTGCAGCTAGAAAAATTAGGAATATTAAATTCTTTCATGAACTTTGCATCCCTGGGAAGGTTGTTGAAAGGATCAGGGGTGCAGGTAGTGTTCTCCTTTGTCCTTCCACTGTGTGACCAGGACCCAGAAAGAAGGAGAATGGGACAGGTGAACAACTGGCTGAGGGGGTGGTGTCTGGACTACGGATCTGGGTATTTTGATCTTGGGCAGCCCTTTGAGAAGCTGGGTGTGTGGGCTGCTGACCGACTTAAGTGGGGCACAGTTGTGTTGGGGAGCAAGCTTTCTGGGCTGCTTACCAGGGCTTTAAACTAGGTTTGATGGGGGAAGGGAGGGGAGCAAAAAGTGACAGAAGGGCTGGGTGAAGTTGTCACTGTCACTGTCACTGTTGAAGACAGTAGGGAAAAACATCTGAGTTGTCCCATAAGATGGTCCGAGGGCTCCTCAGAGAAGGTAATGCTCCCGATACCCCATCCAGAATATTCTTCTTCTTGCATCCCTCCAGGGGTAACTGTGCCTGCTGTTTCCCTAATGTGCCTGTATACCCATGCACAGAGCATGGGAAATAAAGAGGATGAACTCAAGATTTGTGTTCGGTCACAGGGCCACGATCTTGTTGCAGTTGTTACACCACAGAGACGTGGTAGGACAGCTCGCGCAACTGGAACGCTGTCATGGAGGGCTATGTCCTTTTTAGGAAAGACAGGCTGGGGAAGTGGGGGGGGTGGGGTTGCCCTTTATGTGAGGGACCAATTAGAATGTACCCAGCTCCACCTGGGGGAGGGTGATGGACAAGTGAAGAGCTTGTGGGTGAGAATTAAGAGGTGGGCTGGTATGGGGGACACTGTTGTGGGGGTGTACTACATGTCACCAGATCAGGAGGAGGACGTCAATGAGGTCTTCTACAAGCAGCTGGTAGTAGCCTCATGATCACGGGTGCTGGTTCTTATGAGGGACTCCAATTTTCCAGACATCTGTTGGGTAAACAACTTGGCCAGGCACACACAGTCCAAACCGTTCCTACAATGCGTTGAAGACAATTCTGTGACGCAGGTGGTGGAGGAGCCGACAAGGTAGGGGGTGCTCCTGGATCCTTACCAACAGGGATGGGCTTGTTAGGGATGCGAAGGTCAGGGGCAGCTTGGGATGCAGCGACCATGAGATCATAGATGGTGGAGTTAAAGATGGAATTTGGTGGAAGAAGTAAGGCTAAAAGCAGGATTGCAACTCTGGACTTTCGGAGAGCCAACTTCCACTTCTTCTGGGACCTGCTTGGGAATATCTCATGGGCTAGGTTGCTAGAAGGCAAGGGTGCATGTGATAGCTGGACTACATTTAAAAAGCACTTCTTCCAAGCTCAGGATCAGTGCATCCCTAAGAATAGGAAAATGGGGAAGGGGGACAGGAAACCTGCGTGGATGAGCAAGGCGCTCATTGATAAGATCAAGAAGAAAAGGAAGGTTTATGAAATGTGGAAAAAGGGCCTATCCTCTTGGGAGGAGTACAGAAGTGTTGTCAGGGCCTGCAGGGATGTGACAAGGAAGCCTAAACCCCACCTAGAGATGAGGCTTGCAAAAGAGATAAAAGATAATGAGAAGTTTTTTTTTAAAATATGTAAACAGTAAAAGGAAGAGTATGGATAATGTTGGTCCCTTGCTGAACCATGAAGGTGTCCTGGTAATGGGAGACTGAGAAGGCAGAGATAATAAATACTTTCTTTGCTTCAGTATTTGCTTGAAGGACTCCCCCCCAGGACTCATCAATGCTGGAGGGAGTAGAAAGAGTCTGGGAAGTGGAGATCTCCCCCTTGTTGACAAGCGAGTGGTTCGGCAGTGTCTGAGTGGGCTCAACACACAGAAATCAATGGGTCCCGATGGGATGTGTCCACATGTGCTAAGGGAGTTCGCAGAGGTGATCACCGAACCACTATCTATCATCTTTGAAAGGTCCTGGAGAACAGGAGAGGTGCCTGAAGATAGGAGGACAGCCAATGTCACTCCAGTCTTCAAGAAGGGCAAGAAGGAGAATCTGGGAAACTACAGGCCAGTCAGTCTCACCTCTGTACCTGGAAAGGTGTTGGAACACCTTGCTCTGGATGCCATCTCCAAGCAATTGGAAGAGAAGAATGTTATGAGGAGTAGTCAGCATGGATTCACCAAGGGCAAGTCATGTTCAACCAACCTTGTTGCCTTCTATGATGGCATCACCAGCTGCGTAGATGAGGGGAGAGCGGTGAATGTCATCTACCTTGACTTTAGCAAGGATTTCAATACTGTTTCCCATGACATCCTGCTAGCAAAGCTGAGAACGTGTGGGATAGAGGAGTGGACAGTAAGGTGGGATGAGAACTGGCTGACTGGCCGAGCTCAGACGGTGGTGATCGGCAGTGCAGAGTCTGGGTGGAGACCTGTGACTAGCAGTGTTCCCCAGGTGCTGGGTCCAGTCTTGTTCAACATCTTCATCAACGACCTTGATGAGGGAATAGTGTCTGCCCTCAGCAAGTACGCTGATGACACAAAGCTGGGAGGAGTGGCTGACATGCCAGAAGGCTGTGCTGCCATTCAGCAAGACCTGGACAGGCTGGAGAGATGGGCGATAAGAAATCAGATGAGGTTTAATAAGAGCAAGTGTAGAGTCCTGCACCTGGGAAGGAACAAAAGCATGTACCAGTACAGGCTGGGAGATGACCTGCTGGAGAGGAGCTCTGAGGAGAAGGACGTGGGGGTCCTGGTTGATGACAGGTTGACCATGAGCCAGCAGCATGCCCTTGTGGCTAAGAGGGCTAATGGGATCCTGGGATGCATTAAAAGAGCGTGGCCATCAGGTCAAGGGAGGTGATCCTCTTCCTCTACTCTGCCCTGGTCAGGCCTCACTTGGAATACTGTGTCCAGTTCTGGGCTCCCTGGTACAAAAAAGACAGGGATCTCCTGGAAAGACTCCAGCGGAGGGCCACAAAGATGATACAAGGCCTGGAGCATCTTCCTTATGAGGAAAGGCTGAGAGACCTGGGTCGGTTCAGCCTGGAGAAAAGAAGATTGAGAGGGAATCTCCTCAGTGTATATAAATATCTAAGGGGTGGGGGACAGAAGGATGTAGCCAACCTCTTCTCAGTGGTTTTTGGGGATAGGACAAGGGGCAATGGCTGCAAGTTAGAACACAGGAAGTTCTGCACTGACATGCGAAAGAACTTCTTCACAGTGAGGGTGACGGAACATTGGAACAGGCTGCCCAGGGAGGTTGTGGAGTCTCCTTCTCTGGAGATATTCAAGGCCTGTCTGGACACCTACCTGGGCAGCCTGCTCTGAGTAACCTGTTTTGGCAGGGGTGTTGGACCCAATGATCTTTCAAGGTCCCTTCCAACCCCTACAGTTCTGTGATTCTGTGATTCTGTGACCTTCATCGACGACCTTGATGAGGGAATAGTGTCTGCCCTCAGCAAGTACGCTGATGACACAAGTCGGGAGGAGTGGCTGACATGCCAGAAGGCTGTGCTGCCATTCAGCAAGACCTGGACAGGCTGGAGAGATGGGCGATAAGAAATCAGATGAGATTTAATAAGAGCAAGTGTAGAGTCCTGCACCTGGGAAGGAACAACCCGGAGTATCAGTACAGGCTGGGGGATGACCTGCTGGAGAGGAGCTTAGAGGAGAAGGACGTGGGGGTCCTGGTTGATGACAGGTTGACCATGAGCCAGCAGTATGCCCTTGTGGCCAAGAGGGCTAATGGGATCCTGGCATGCATTAAAAGAGCAAGGCCAGCGAGTCAAGGGATGTGATCCTCTTCCTCTACTCTGCCCTGGTCAGGCCTCACTTGGAGTACTGTGTCCAGTTCTGGGCTCCCCGGTAGAAAAAAGACAGGGATCTCCTGAAAAGAGTCCAGAAGAGGGCCACAAAGACAACACAAGGCCTGGAGTATCTTCCTTCTGAAGAAAGACACCTGGGTCTGTTCAGCCTGGAGAAAAGAAGACTGAGAGGCGATCTTATTAATGTATACAGGTATCTTAGGTGTGGGAGACAAAGGAATTTGGCCAACCTCTTTTCAGTGGTTTTTGGGGACAGTACAAGGGGTAATGTCTACAAAATGGATTACTGGAAGTTTCGCACCAACATGAGAAAGATCTTCTTCACATTGGGGGTAATGGAGCACTGGAACAGCCTGCCCAGGGATGTTGTGGGGTCTCCTTCTCTGGAGATATTCAAGTCCCATCTGGATGCCTACCTGAGCAGCCTGCTCTAAGGAACCTGCTTTGGCAGGGAGGGTGGACCTGATGATCTTTCAAGGTCCCTTCCAACACCTTCAATTCTGTGATTCTGTGAATCTGTGAATTTTAGCAAATTATATATTGATTACTGATTCAGAAATATCCCAACCTGTGCAGCTTGTCAACTGTAACAGAAGATACAGGTGTTGCTTTCTGTGACTAAACAAGAAAATGCTGTAGCTAGGATATAATGATTTAAATGACTTCTAAGTGACACTGGCTAAATATTTTTTGTTTGTTTTTCTTTTTCTTTAGCTTGTTTGTTAGGTACAACCTTTTCTAGGAATTTGGAAAACCCCCTCTTATATAAAAGTACATACATGTATGTATTATAATATTATGTATATATGTGTGTGTATATATATATATTATAATACAAATAATGCATAATTTTGACCATATTTCTTTAAAAAGGTTTAAAAAATAAATATACATCTTCAGTTTAATCCCAAACCGAAATTAATCCCAGGTATTTAACACTTCATTTCTGTAAGCGCCATTCT
The DNA here is from genome assembly GCA_018104995.1 of Cairina moschata. Lineage (NCBI taxonomy): Eukaryota > Metazoa > Chordata > Aves > Anseriformes > Anatidae > Cairina > Cairina moschata. Next base: position 65,807 of record CM030756.1, on the reverse strand, counting down.
GTTGCAATTATTAACACATAATTGGAATAATATTTGGTCCATAATTTAGTCCTATTCCTATAGAAAATATTTATGTGTACTAAGAGAAAAGGTATCTTATTAACTCTAAATCTTTTGGAGTTACATTAGCAAATAATTTGACCCCAAATATTCACTTTCACTACCTCACAAATAAAGTAAAATCTCTCCATTTTTATTTTGTTACAAGAATGTCAGTCACTTTGGCTTTAGCTGTAGATGTTTTCTTTTTTTCTACACACACTCAAACAAGCACTTTTTTTTTTTCTTTTTTTTTCCTTTTTTTTCTCCTTTGGGAATGTTCACAAGCTGATGAGTTGATGAAAATTATAACATAAACTTTAGTCAAATGAAATTTCTATGAATTCCTATTTGAAAACAATTAGCCTTCAATTTTGTTATTTCTGTTATATTCTTGCAGTACAATATCCTTCAATAATATTCAGAAATATTAGACAATAATTTGATGAAAATGCTGAAGCATTAAAACTCCAATTCTATGTAGAGAAAAGTAATTGTGTAGCTCCTAAACTGAATATGAATAGGAGAAGAATAAAATAAAATAAAATAAAATAAAATAAAATAAAATAAAATAAAATAAAATAAAATAAAATAAAATAAAATATGTTTATGACAAATGAAATAAATATCTAACCCATGATAAAGAAATAAATCAACATGAAACACAAATATTGTGTCAAAAGTTTATATTCTGGACCAGGAAAATGTACATGTAGAAAACCTAGAAAACCTGTTCTTTTCTGTTTCCTGTTGGAATTAGAAGGACGGACCCACCAATAAGAAGAGGATGGGAAAAACATTTTGTTATAAATAAAGTCTCAACTCAAACTGAATTTAGTAGTATTCATAAAAGGAATATTCATAAAAAGTATAAAAGGCAAGTAAACAGCGCTGGGTGTATGGGGAGTCTATACTCCACCAACACACACACACAAACATCAAACATTCTAAATATATAGAACATTGCTTTTACATACTAAACCTGAATATGCCTATACATATGTACAATCAGAAAAGGTGACAAACAATCCTTTAAGTCCCATGACTTAAAACAGTCTCCATTTTCCATTCCTTTTGAACAATATGTCTTGCTTTAAGTTGTCAAGCACCTCAGCTTTTGGGCCTTTTGTGTCCCATTCTTCCTGGATCGAATTAAAGCATATCCATCAAGGCCAATAGGACATGGGTCAAAAAACATGTTCAGGTCACCGGGGGGCGTAACAGCAAAAGGCTTCGAAGGTAGTAGCGGTGAGGGTGCCAATGGCGTAGCAGACAGATCAGTAAAGGAGCCCGCAGCTCCCTCACTATCTGGCAAACCACATGTTTTTGATTGTGGCCCCACATGGCTCCTTAAGGCCTCAGAGACTACTCTCCAGGTGGCAAGCAATCCCACTGCAACCTTGTCATTTTTAGTTGCAGAGTCCCACACCTTGACCTCAATTTGGTCCCATATTTCAGGATCATAATCTGTCTGATTTTCAATAAAGAGAACAAGCTGTAAAGTTACCAGGACAGTCTTTGTTTCTAAGGATGTATGATTCCCCATAATGCTCAACTGCTTACCAGCGAGGGGCAGTTGTGTGCACGGGTCTGCATCTCTCAGCTTGAGCTTCTTTTCAGCTCCAGTGCACCTATTTCCAGCCACTTTCTGTACGAGCTTCTTTGAGCAGTTTGCTGAGTCTGGCTGAACCTATCTTCATGAGGCGATCAAAGTGGCTGTTCCGGTCCTGGTCTCCATTCTGCTAGCCTGTTCCTTTTCATTCCTTCTTTCTACTTCTTTATTGATTACATTAATATATTAATAATTAATTAGTAATTAATATCGACTATATTAATACATTATTCATTATTATTAAATAATAATTAAAATATTAAAAATAAATAATATTTTATTTTATAATATTAATATTAATATTAATTACATTAGTAAATATTAATAATTGTTATTGTTTAATAATAATAATAATAACAACAACAACAACACTATCATCATTTCCAGCATTTAGCCTGGAATTCTTAAAGGGCTTTACAGATGAAAATATATTGTCTTTATCACTAATAAAAATACTTGGAGAAAAACAAAGAAACAATAACAAACAAACAGACAGACAATCAAACAAACAAATAAAAATGTAGGATTTCTTTTCCTGAGCCTCTCATCTACCTATATCATCTGATATATGGAGTAATAATTTGTGTCAAGAAGATGGTTGATAGTAATAAAAAAAGGGGAGATGTGGGAGTGTGGTCAAAGGGGTCAGCAAGCTCCATGGCTGATAACATCAGACTCTTAACGATGAGGGCATCAGGAATGCCTTTTTTAATTCCTAAATCTGTCCTCTTTCAGTTCAAATCCATTTCCCCTTGTCCTATTGTTATCTACCCAAGTAAAGGGTCCTTCTCCATCCTTTTTATAAGACCCCTTTCAGTATTGAAAGCATAGCAAGATTAGAGCAAATTATTATCTATTTCAGACAAGCTAGAAAAGTGAGAAACAAAGAAACCTGCCCTTTATCTATCCTCTTCCATCTCCTCCCCCCAAGTGGAACAGGGGGATGGGGGTTGCAGTCAGTTTATAGAACTTCGTCTTCACCACTCCTCCATGGTCACTCTCTGTCCCTGCTCCATGTTGGGCCCCTTCCACAGGATACAATCCTTCCTGAACCTATGTGGGCTTCCTACAGGCAGCAGCTCTTCAAGAACTATTCTAATTATGGGTCCGTACCACAGCGTCCATCCATCAGGGGCAAACTGCTCAAACATGGGACTCCCATGGGCAACAGTTCCTGCCAGGTCACCTGCTCCTGCATGGGCTCCACAGTCTACAGTTCTGGCTCAGAGTCTGCTCCAGTGGGAGTCCTCCACAGTCCCAGACTCCTTCAGGTCAGATCCACCTGCTCCATTGTGAGCTCCTCCACACGCTGCAGTGTGGAAATCTGCTCCACCACGGTCCACCATGGACTACAGGGGGCCAACCTGCTCCACCATGGTCCAATCCACAGGCTGTAGGAGAACTTCTGCTCTTCTCTTTCCTTCTTCACTGATTTTGGTGTCTGCATGGCTGTTTCTTACTTTTCACTTTTCCTGCTGCTGTTGTACAGTAAATTTTTGTTGTTGTTGTTTTTGTTTTGTTTTGCTTTGTTTTCCCTTTCTTAAATCTGATCTCACAGAGGTGCAAACATTGCTTATTGGCTCAGCTCTGAGCAGAAGCAGATTCCTTTGGAGGCAGATGAAACTGTCTCTTATCTAATATGGGGCAGCTTCTGGGGTCTTCTTAAAGAGGCTACACTTGCAGCCTCTTCCTGCAAAACCTTGCCAAGTAAACCCACTACATATGAGATGTGGGAATTCAATGTATAATGGTGCTCTTAAATATTGTTTCCTGAGAAGAACGAGTGAATTCCTGAAACAAAGAAACAACAGCAACAAAAGCACAAGCACCTCTTCAGCCTTGCTATCAAAACTGTGACTTTCTATTCTGCAGTGGTTTTAGTAAAATAAGGGCACAAACACAAGAAAAAAAAAAATAATCCTAAGTACATACAGGAATTTAATTCATTTCTCTGAGCACAAAGAAAGATAAAAAAATCATACATATAATATAACATAACATAACATAACATAACATAACATAACATAACATAACATAACATAACATAAATATTATTTCATATTTGTTTTATTATTATTTTTATTATTTTCTCCCTAGTATCTAGTTCTGGCCTGTAAATCAGAATCTAACTCTGTATTCTCCATAGTACTAAAGTACATTGCTGTAAAAATGGGTCAGTCAGAAGACTACTTTTCCCTTCCATCCACTATACTAACCCATATGAGTTGAGGGACAGTGTCTCTTGGAATGTAACACTCCCTTTGACATTCTAATGAATTCTCCCTGTTATTTCTGTTTTTATTTAATTTATTTTTTTTTTTTAGAACCATTTTCCTGCATATTTTCTCTGACAAGAATGTATGACTTTAATAAGTATATTTGATAAATATTTGTGCTGGCTGTATTCCTATCTCTTCATTTTCTTTAGAGTTTGGTCACTATATATATATATATAGTATATAGCATATATATAATATAATAAATACATGTATAATATAATATAATATAATATAATATAATATAATATAATATAATATAATATAATATAATGTAATGTAATGTAATGTAATATAATATAATATAATATAATATAATATAATATAATACAATATATATAACAAACTATATATATATAGTATATAGTATATAGTATATAGTATTTTATATAGTGACCAAACTCTAAAGAAAATGTGTATATATGATTATATATATATATACACACACATATACACTCATTTTATATAAAGAAGCTAAACTGAATGTAAAATCCGGTATTGTGAGATTTTTATTATTTTAAGCAACTTTCTTGCAAGTCACATTTTCACAACTACAGTAATTGTTAAACATTGTAAAACACAATATATACATTTTACACATAACAAACTCACAATCTGTATTTTCTCTTCATCATCACAAATTATCTATTAATACAGGTGCCAGACTTGACATTCATAGCACTATTAAGAAGCTTACATCTCATTTATTTTTGTTAATGTCAAAAACATCTAGTTACATATCCACAAACAGAGAAATATTTTTTTATGAACTAAATCAACTTTTTTTTTTCTTATATTATTATAATTTCAAATATTAACATTAGTAAATATTAGATTATTAATAAATATTAGAATTACTGCAGTTAGTCATACAGTCTTTTGCTATATAATAGAGGACTTCAGAAAATATAGCTTTTTACAAACACTTGGCCAAAGGCAAGTTAAAGTTTAGTATATGTAGTAAGTCTGGGGGTTGCTTCTTGTAATGCAGATAGGAAATACTACACATTATGACATCCTCATGAATAATCCTGATTCATAAGAAAAGTTCTATAAATACAAATTTTACATTTTGGCCACTGCTGGTTTTATTTATTTGTTTGTTTGTCTGTTTTTAGTGCAGAGCCATCAAAGATGCACTAGAACAAGAAAAGAACTGCATAAAAACAAAACAGCTCAAATATTTCCATATCCACAATGTTGCGCCTTTTTACTTCTGTTGAAATTTTTCCATTCTGTAAGCTGCTGTAGGTAATTTATGAAGACTAGCTTTCCACAGTTTGTCCTTAATTGCCTTTGTGTGTCTGAAATAGAGAAGGATTTTGGCTTTGTACAAGTGTCCAGATCACTATTTTGTCTGTAGTTTTAGCAAAGGATTGTGGTGTAGATATCTGTTGGACAATGGATGAAGGGTGAAGTGTGACCACATCCATGAATCAAATATTAGGAAAAGATAGGGAATTGCACAGAAATAGGACAGACAGAAAACTGTCAAAATACCTCCCTCCATAGCTAAGGGGGCAGTGGACAGAATTATTTTTACTGCCCATACTTGTTATAACCTTGTTGCCCTTTACACCTAGAAAAGTAATCCTGTGTTTGCCCATATATGAAGAGTACCATCTTTAACGGGCAAAAATTTAAGACATTATCACTGTGTTATGTTCCCTCTCCTAGAAGGAAGTTCTAGCTTTCAAGAGTTGATGAGAAGCAGACTTCCTTTGAAAAGACTAATCTTTCAGAGTTGGTCCCTTCCTTCTTTGAAATAATTTCTTCTATTGATTGGCTTCTCTGCAGGTTTCACTTGAGTCATATCAGTATTAATATCAGCGTAAGGAAAAGGGAGGAAATCACAGATGATTATATTTTTGTTTGTTTGTGTGTTTCCCGCACAATATGGTAGAAAAGGCATAATATAAGACTTCATTCAGGAAAATTGGAACCACCCTTCAAAATAAAGAAAAGTGCACTCTCTGGAGACTTCTATTTGTATAATTACTGCATTAATACACTTATTGTTGTTTTAAATTAGAAGAAAATGACCAGAGAGTCAGAGTACAAATTCTATGCCACATCAGTTGTCACCATTTATTTATACATGATATCTCTGTTAGAGGTCTCAAAGTAAGCATGATTTCAACTAAGTTTATGTTTACAAAGATCTGCAGAGTTTCAGCATTATGCATGTGTAAGTAGCTATCTCACATTTACAAAACAAGTATAACTGAAGCAGATCCAAATTAAAGAGGATTTGTCATGTTCCTATAAGAACACAATTAATGGGCAGTTTATGCTCACCCTAAGACTGTATGGGAGTTACAGTGCAGAACAGAAACAAGGATAATCCCATAATAGTGACACAGCAATAATGATAAATTAAGGAGATGAGTTGACTTGAGCTGACTTGAGCTGACACATACTTCCTGAAGTATGACAACTTACTTCCTATGTACATTTTTTAGAAGAAAGGATATTCTAACAATGTCTACTTGAAAAATGACTATTCAGTGCCTTATTAATGATAAACAAAAAGTTCAATTTAATCTCACTACCTAAGGAAAAAGGTACAAAGGAAAAAGGTTACCTAGTGTAACATGCCTCTGCCCATGACAGAGAGTTTGGAATTAGACGGTCTTTAAAGTCCTTTCCAACTATTCTATGAGCCTATGATTCTATGATCCTGCTCTGTCTAGCATAATGGAAACTTTTAATATATTATGTATGATCCTGGGAGGTTAAAATGGAAAAAAAAAAAAAATCTATGCAAAAATTTTATGTGTGTATAAATACCTGAGGTGTGGGAGACAGAGGGATTTGTCCAACCTCTTTTCAGTGGTTTGCAGGGACAAGACAAGGAGTAATGGTCACAAGATAGAGCACAGGAAGTTCCGCACCAACATGCAGAAGAATTTCTACACAGTGAGGATTACGGAGCACTGGAACAGGCTGCCCAGAGAGGTTGTAGAGTCTCCTTCTCTGGAGATATTTAAGGCCTGTCTGGATGCCTACCTGGGCAGCCTGCTGCAAGGAACAAGCTCTAAGCAACCTCTTTGGCAGGGGAGTTGGACCCAATGATCATTCGAGGTCCCTTCCAACCCCTTCAATTCTGTGATTCTGTGATTCCGTGATATAGAATCTGAATTCATCACAGATACAGTGAAATAGAGAATAAAAGAGAGATCTGTACGTCTCCTTTTGTTTTAAGGAGATAGGTTAAGATCACTATACCACAGACACTGTAAACACATAGTAAAGTCTAGCACAAGTCATAATAGCATTCCATTTACTTATTACATTATCAGTTAAAATTTGTGGAAGGCATTCGTATCTATCATACATATTCCTGACACTATTTCCAATCAGCTTTCTTGACTATGTAACATGTCATTTTAGTTGGATAAGGCAGTGAATTAACAATGAGCCAAACCACAGCTGGAGTTTACACTCTACAGCGCTATACAAGAGATGTCTCCAAAATAATAAAGTTGGGAAGGAAATTTATGCTGTGCCATCAGTGAAGAATGTGCATATACAAATGGCTATGAATGTAAACTCAGTTCACACAGAGATAAAGAATGTACCAAACATACTTTATTGTAAAGTTCATAATTGCCACTGTAGAGAGCAGCTATTACTCTGGGAATGTAACTATTTGGTTAATGCAGTCTTTTTAACATCTACAGGAATAATTAAAACTATTAATAAAAATAAATCTTTTGCCCCAAATTACACTTACACAGAAAAAGTTATGTGCATCAGCAAAGGATTTTATTTTTTTATGTTTTTCATTAAAATAGAACTGCTCTGGTTTAATGATAACAGAAATATCTCTTACTTTTGCAATGCAAATGGCAGACGGCTTTGGCTTTCATTGATTATCCTTCCCCTTCAGCAAAGAGATAATTACATTAGAGACGAGAACATAACATTTCTGCTAGAACATCACTAAGAAGCAGTAGGACAGAGAAAACCTGCTTAGAAAACAATAGATGTGTTTGGGAAACAAAACAAAACAAAACACTTTCATTAAACACTACAGCAGGGAGTGTGTCTCTGAATATTCTTCAAAACCAATAAGATCTAATATTACTAGATAAATCTTTCACCTATCATAGAAATTGTCTTTAGACAATCACCTAATGAACAATACTTTTAGATAGAAAAGTGATTCTTAAAACTACCAGGTGTACTTAAGTGAATTCAGAAAGAAAATGAGACAGGAAGACAACTGCTTCTAGTGTGTATTATGCGACATTCTGTCACATTTTTGTATATGACATTTTGTCTTTTATCTTCATTAATGCCAACCATATCATAGTAATTTTATTGGTTCTTAGCTGTGTCGTCAGATATTCCTCTTACTGGAACAAAGAGCAGAAGAGATATCATGAAGGACTTTGCATGAGAAGGTAAAGAAAGAATAAACATGGGCCATAAAGAATAAGTAATTGGCACCTAAAATTAAAATAGTAGACAAGCAAACAAACAAACAATAAATAAATAAATAATAAAAAGAAAAAGGGAACTAATAACTTTTTTTTTTTTTTACCAGTTTGACTTCATGAATTACTATATATCTGAGCAAAAAATGTAATGATGAGATGAAAATCAGAGGAAGAAAGCAACAACTTTAAGTGTTTGAAGAGAAGGATTAGTAAAGTTTTACAGAGACATTAAGTGTCTATGCAGTACTGTAATATCAATTTCTTAGTCAAGTTTCAACTGTCAAGAAGCACAACTTTCACATTTCTGCATCTGTGATAAACAAACCAGATGCTTTCTTTTAATAACACTATCAAGTTTTCAGATACATTGGTCAGCCAAGCAGCTGTCCTAACAGGGCCATCATACATCTGATTACAGTGTTTGAAAGTATGTCAGCCTGATAGCTATTAATTGACAAATTATGAGAGTCTACCATTGTATGCAGACAAATTATACATGGAGATTTTTATGCTGAGCATCTTACAATGAGAACAGCAGAGGAAATATTATCTTTACAGGAACAAAGACGTAGCATCCCGCATTAAAGATGGGCATGAATTATCCAGTAGTTAGTCAATGCTAGAACATGAGCATTACTCAGAGCTCAATTTGTAGGTTATTCATACATACAGGTATGTATGGAGTTCTGACTTTGTGGCTTGAACATAGCTGGCAATCCAACCAACCTAGTTAAAAATCAGCCTGAATATGTCTAATCTAACTGTAGACATTAGTCATTGAAGCTGGAAGAAAGTCTAGATAGTTTTTGTAATGTAATTATAATATATATATTATAATGTATATAGTATATAGTATAATATATATGTATATAGTATATAGTATATACACTATACTATATATATAGTATAGCGTATATATTCTATATATAGTATATAGTATAATATAATATAGTATAATATATAATATACTATATATACTATATATAGTATACTATATTCTATATAGTATATAATATAATATTATATTATTAATATATTGTATATATATATATGTATTTTAAAGGCTCTTTGCTTCATAGAATTTCCTGTTGATTCACTTTATACCCTACTAATATTTGAAAATCCCATTGATAATCTATCAGCCTTTGGTGATGTAAGAGCATGATAGTAAGGGTAACTAAAAGAATATATCCCATCAGCATAAATTGCATCAGAAGTAGGTAAAACCCAGTGTTGCCCAGCCATGAACTTCATGCAAAGAGGGGAGTAGTGAATTTTTATTTACTCATTGATTAATTTATTTATAATCATTATTTTTTTAATGTTATTTATCATCATCATCATCATTAGATTCATAGAATCATTATTGTTATAGCTAATGTTATTTTTATTACATTTAAATGCTGTATTCCTTCTATTTTTTCTTCTCCGGCAGCCTAGGAATCTTAGCAGACCAGGAAAGTTTGTAAGTGAGATTACCATGCCATTCCATAACAGAGGTTTTAAGCATTGAAGAAAAATCATTAAATGGTAAAGGACAGATTTATTCAGTGTCGGTTCAGCACTACTTGAAATGTGTTACGAATCACCTCTGTCTTCACTTGACTGCTAATTTGCCCAAGGCAAATCTTTTTTAAATCAAGCTCAGTGGTAAAGTACATGATAGAAAAACTAGGTAAGTGTAAAATCAAGTAAAGACTTCTCAGGAATAAAATATTCTGCATGAACTGAAAAATAAAATGTATTTTAAATTACTGCTAACAGATATTTGAGTAAAATATTAAAATTACATTTGTAGCATTCTTCTAATGAACATAGGGAATTTTTTAGAAATATTAAAAAGTTTAAAATATAATGCCCTGTGTGCAAATTTTTAACCTAGTAATCAGAAAATAATGATTAAAGAGATTATGGAAATTTGTGAAACCTAAACAGAAAAATATTACTCTTATCCTCTCAGTATTATAGTCTCTAATCTCTATTGTACTCAGCACTTGCTTATTTCATTTAAAGGTAAGAAAACACATAGGATTATTATTGTAAAATATGTATGGTTCATCTAATCTCTCTGAACCCTAACACATAATATAAAGGTTAAAAAAAAAAAAAGTTTCCTCTTCCCATCTCCCCATCTCCTTTTCTGTCCATATCAGCGATTTCATTCATCCATTGATTTATTGATTGATTGATTTATTTATTCTTAAATTGTGTTGTTCACCTCAGCTTTGCTGCATATTCAAAACAAGAAGAAATAAGCTACATTCACATCCTGGTAAGGAGTTGTAAGGTAGCTACATGTATGAGACACTTTCTATATTTCAGTTTTCTTTAAGTTGCAAGTTTGATCTGCGTTTCAGTACCCAAGAGAACAGAAAACTCAGCACTTCTATTCTTTAAATCAAAATGCAGAGGAAGAAAGGAAACACAATACTAGACAAAATATTACCAACTCTCTCAGGTAACGTAATTAATCTAAATACACAATTCTCCACTTTTCACCAGTTTAAACCTAAATGATAAACATGTGCATATTTTGATTATACCTTGCCAAGAGCAGCTTGCTTATGTTGCACAGTTATCTCTTGCTTGAAATGTTGTAAAACTATAAAAAAATATATATGTATGTTAACATATATAATATATATGCATATATATTTTTAATACATGAGGTTTCAGAACACTAAAGCAAGGATTTCCACTCATATGTCTTCTTTTCAATTTTACTAACATCTGCTTTCTCAGCTTCTAAATCTCACTCTCTTTATCACTTTAGGATGCTTAAGAAAAGACAAATATAGTGTGCTCTTTGAGGTACTTTGTAGCATGACTTACATGCTAAAGTAAGGGAAGCAGGTGAAGATCTATGCATTGATTCACACAAATGCAGGTTTTAGTCAAAGCTTTGTGGAGTGTCTTCTCAGCAGCTTTAGGCTTCCATACATCATTCTGTCACTGTACTGAATAGGAAAAACTTTACGAAAGCCTACATGCATCACAGTAATCTCTGCAACAGACTGCACAATTAGAAGATTCCAGGAAGATCATTTAGGAGGCATTTTCTTTAGAATGCAGAGAACTTGAAGGATGAGTAACGGTTCTCCTGAGAGTTTTCACGGAGATCTGAACCCTTTTCCTATATACCTGAATGAGAAATGGCTGGGACAGTTGTCGTTACAGTAACATCCAATTCTTCTCTATTTTGTTGTTCTTTGGATGTTTATAAGTAGCAGCTGTATGGAAAAGAGGATCTTTGTTCCAAAACCCCTGAGATTTCCTTTAGAAAGTAGTGCCTTTTGATATGCCATGACATTTCCAAGTTAGAAATGTTTTATTTAGTGCAACACTAAATGAGAAATTCTTAATGATAGAACCAAGCTATTACATACTGAAGGATACTCTGACAACCTTGGGATGCTGTATTTCTGGTGATTTTGAGGAATCTAAAAGGACTGGGGGTAGGGTGAGAGATCTCAGTTCTGGGGGGAAAATAATAATAGAGAGGGCCGGGCAGGGCAGGGCAGTGCAGAGACGGGCAGGGCAGGGAAGGGCAAAGAACGGCAGGGCAGGGCAGGGCAGGGCAGTGCAGAGAAGGGCAGGGCAGGGAAGGGCAAAGAACGGCAGGGCAGGGCAGGGCAGGGCAGGGCAGGGCAGGGCAGGGCAGGGCAAGAAAGGAAAGGGAAGGGAAGGGCAGGGCAGGGCAGGGCAGTGCAGAGAAGGGCAGGGCAGGGAAGGGCAAGAAAGGAAAGGGAAGGGAAGGGAAGGGCAGGGAAGGGCAGGGCAGGGCAGGGAAGGGAAGTGAAGGGAAGGGAAGGCACTCAATGATCCTCGAGGGTCTCTTCCACCTCAGGAAATTCTATGAATTTTATATTTATTTTATGAATTCATACACATTATGGAATTATCCAAAAATAAAATAAAATAAAATAAAATAAAATAAAATAAAATAAAATAAAATAAAATAAAATAAAATAAAATAAAATAAAATAAAATAAAATACTAAATAAAACTGGCTCATGTCTTTACAACTCATGTGACTTTCACTGTATGATAGTCACGTTGGCAAAATGCTGTTTTTAACCCACTGTGGATTTATTTGCTGCTACATGTATTGACTGGCTTAAAATAATGATTCTGGTCATTCTCATAATGAGATTGAAGTCAAAATTGCTACAATTACACCTGAGTTCCCTCTGAGATCCAGAGCCACGATAAAATGATAAAGGTTAAATAAAACTGTGGCAGTGGATTTTTTTTTTCTTAATTGCACAAAGGCAATGGCTATTCAAATATAAAATACTGTTTTGTCAGAATATTAATTTCAGCCAATTAATATTTATTTACATCACATTTGATTCTACTGAAGTTCCTTGGGTGGAACAATAAGATGCTGTAAATCAACATAATGAATATGTTTATGATTGCCAGATTGCCAAAACATACAGGCTTTTAGAAGTCCATTCTCCAAAGTGTTCAAGAAGCCTCTAAACCTAACATACGCTCCTTTCCCCTCCTCTTCCTCTCCATTTCAAAGTAACACCTTAAGAAGTATGACTGTCAATAATCTGGGTCAAACTGTATATCCTTTGTTTTGTCTGAAAAAGTGTGCAGTATTTAGCTATTAGAGGTTTCTTATATTTTACTAACAAAGATCTTCTTTGTTTTCTCCAAGTGTTTTTTCTATGACTTAGTAGTTACTCCACTTTCAGTCCTGAAGGGCAGAGGGTCTAAGAACACTCTGCAAGAAGGACGTCTTAAAGGCGCAGGAGCAGGCTGTCCCCATTTGTCTTAGGATGAGCTGGCAGGGAAGAAGGACGGTGTGGCTGAACAGGCAAATTTTGCTGAGTGTATGGGAGAAAGAGAGATTATGTCTGGTGGAAGAAGGTGCAGGCAACTCAAGGAGAGTACAAGGAAGTTGCCAGCATATACGGAGAAAAAATCAGGATGGCCAAAGCACAATTCAAGCTCAACCTAGCCTCTGTGGTAAAGGATAACAAAAAATGTTTTTATAAATATTTTAAAGGCAAGAGGAGGGCCAAGGAGAATCTCCATTTTTTACTGGATGCAAGGGGCAACATGACTACTGAGGATAAGGAAAAGCATGAGGTTCTTAATGCTTTCTTTGCATCTCCCTTTACTAGCCAGACCACTTATCCTTGGGGTATGCATCCTCCCGACTTGGAAGTCTGGGATGGGGAGCAGAAGAACCCCCCACAATTTAAGTGGAAACAGGTAGAGACCTGCTGCTCCACCTGGACCATCACAAGTCCATGGGGCCAGATGGAATTCACCCAAGGGTGCTGACGGAGTTGGCAAATGTGATTGCCAAGCCACTTTCTATCACTTATCAGCAGCCATAGTTATTCAGAGAGGTCCTTGATGACTGGAGACATGCAAATGTTATGCCCATCTATAAAAAGGATCTTAAGGAGGACCCAGTGAACTACAGGCCTGTCAGCCTGATTTTGGTGCCAGGAAAAGTGATGGAACAGATCATCTTGTATGCAATCACAGAATAGATGTGGGAAAACCAGGGGATCATGCCCAGTCAACATGGGCTCATGAAAGGTGAGTCCTGACTGACCAAACTCATCTCATTCTAGTACCAGGTTACCCAACTGGTGGATGAGGGTAAGGCTGTTGATGTAGTCTACATAGACTTCAGCAAGGCCTTTGACACGGTCTCTCAGAGTATCCTCCTGGAGAAGCTGGCAGCCCATGGCTTGGACAGGTACACTCTTTCCTGGGTTAAAGACTGGCTGGACAGCCAAACCAGAGAGTGGTGGTGAGTGGACTGAAATTCATCTCGTGACTGCTCACCAGTGGTGTTCGCCAGGGGTCAGTGTTGGGGCCCACCCACTCTAATATCTTTACTTATGATTCACATGAGGGAATTGAGTACATCCTCAGTAAGTTCGCAGAAGGCACCAAGCTGACCGGAAGCTTCAATTTGGCAGAAGGTAGGAAGGCCCTGCAGGGGGCCTGGACAAATTGGACAGGATGAATTGATGGGCAGAGAGAGGCCAATGGGTGTGGTGGTTTTACCATGCTGGGCAGCTAAACCCCACAACCGCTCTCTCACTCCCCCTCTTTTTAGATGAGGAGGGGGAGAAGTAAAGCAAAGAACAACTCACGGGTTGAGATAAGGATAATTTAATTAAAGGGAAATAATAATAATAATTAAATGAAGATTATTATGAACTAAACAATTTAACTAAAGGGAAATAAAAAGGGAAAGGGGAAAGGGAGGGGGAAAGGGAAAAAATAAAAAGAAGGGAGGAAAACAAACAAATAAAATAAATGAAGGCTATGTGGAAGTCCAGAGGAAAGAAATTACTCTCTACTTCCCACAAATGAGCGATGATTGACCACGTCCTTGAAGCAGGGCCTCAATGCATGTAGCCACTGTTCGGGAGGAGGACCGACGTTTTCACAACGAGAGCCCACCCCTCCCCTCTTCTTCCTGTTTCCACCTTTTATTGCTGAGTGTGACATCACATGGTATGGAATAAACCAACCCTTTGGCTGGTTTAAGTCAGCTGCCCTAGTGATGTTTCTCTTCTCACTTTTTGCCCACGCCCTAGGAGGCTTAGAGAGAGGCCCAATGCTGTGCTAGTGCTGCTCAGCAGCAGACACAACACTGGTGTGATAACACTGCTGTTCCAGCTACAAGTGCAGAGTACAGCACTGTATGGGCTGCTGCCGGGAAAGTTAACATTCCAGCCAGACCCAGTACAATGGCATAAGGTTCAACATGGTTAAGTGCTGGGTCCTGCACTTTGGCCACAACAACCCAATGCAATGTTACAGGCTTGGGGGGAGTGGCTGGGAATCTTTGCAGAGGAAAAGGACCTGGGAGTGCTGATTAATGCTCATCTGAACATGAGCTGGCAGTGTGCCCAGGTGGCCAAGAAGGCCAAGCCATCCTGGGTTGTATCAGGAATAGTGTAGCCAGCAGGACCAGGGAGGTGATTGTTCTCCTGTACTCAGCTCTAGTGAGGTCACACCTCAAGTACTGTATTCAGTTTTAGGCCTCTCACTACAAGAAGGACTTCAAGTCCCTGGAGCATGTCCAGGGAAGGGCCACAAAGTTTGTGAAGGGCCTGGAACACAAGTCCTATGAGGAGTGGCTAAGGGAACTGTTGTTGTTTAGTCTGGAGAAGAGGAGGCGCAGGGGAAACCTTATTGCTCTCTACAACTACCTGAAAGGAAGGTGTGGGGAGCTGGGGGTCAGCCTCTCCTTGCACATGCCTAGCGATAAGACAAGAGGGAATGGACTCAAGTTGCACCAGGGCAGGTTTAGGTTGGAAATTATGAGACATTTCTTCTCAGAAAGAGGAGTCTGGCATTGGACGCTTAGGTACATTGTTTAGTGGGTGACGTTGGTAGTAGGGTGATGATTGGACCAGACGATCTCAAAAGTCTTTTCTAACCTTAATAATTCAATGATTATTAATTATGTTATGGTTAAGATTTTTTATTATATATTTTCTCATTTTTTATTTTTTTATTATTTACCAACAGTCACTTTATCATATATTCAAAATCTTGAAGAAAAAACAAATGAATTAAAGCAGCTAAAATTGCTATTTGAACTGGTATATGAAGTTTGTAATAAGATATCATCTATGTAATCTATCATTTGGCAGAAAAATAATAAGACTTTTTGAAAGGTCTTCATTTCATATTATATATTCATAAATTCAAAATACTCCTAAATTCTGGCAGTTCAGCATGTAAATCTTGATGTTATCCACATGTGGATTGCTTTAAAATGATGAATAAACGTGATTGAAGAAGTTGGTCCAGCTGATGCATAAATCATGTTCTATCTTGGTTCTTGTTGCTTTGTCTGTTCATCAAAAATAATAATAATAATAATAATAATGTTGTAATATGATCTGCAAACACTAGTGTGAGAAACACTCTGTAGCCAATAACAGGCTCAGGCAAGGATCTCAGTGAAGTATTAATTTATTCATGATTGCAATGGTGGGCACCCCACAAGCAAGGAGCACACCCACTAGTTCCAAAACACTTTTTGATGACAGGATCCTCCCCTGTTTCCCCACTGAGTGGGTAATCCAGGTTCACAATCTATCTAATGCTTCACAAACAATGCATGGCCTTCAGTTGCTGGTCTGTTAAATTTCTAATTTCTTTTGACTTTTTTTTTCTGTTTGAAGTGGCAGTGTTTCTTCACTTATCTGACTTGACACCCTGATTTTCACCTCATTGTTCTAAGGAGTCTGGTTGTCTGCATTTTACAAGGTCTCCTGCTAAGTTTTCTTATCACTGCAAGCATATCTGAATACCATATTCCTTACCTTTAAACAATATAACTATGAAAAAACTACATTTATATTCCCACAATTTCCCCCTTTTCTTCTTTATAACTTGTTGATTTTTCCAAAACTTTTCTCTAGGGTCTAATTTGGTAGATATCTTCCTCTTCTTCACTTCCTTTGCTTTCCATCTCCTCAAACATCATCCTCTTATCTGAGTAAAGTGGTGGCTCCATGGTCATTTTGTTTCAATAGTGCAGTTTCAATTAACCACTGTACTAGTCCTTTTACACAGGGGACAGTGCAACAAACAGTGGCTGTCATAACTCCTGCTACCACAATCAAGGATGTAAATATGGACACTACCATCCCATTCCATTTACCAAACCAAGATTCCAACCATCCGGTGGTGGCAGTGTCTTTTCCTAAGTTTTATGCCATTTCACTGGCAAGGGTGATAAGCTCTTGCCATGCTCTAGTTACTGTGCCATCTGGGGCAGTATTGTTGGGTATAAAAGTGCAGCATTGGTTGCCCAGTATCACACACACACCCCTCCTTTCTCTGCAAACATCCTACCTAATGCTATTCTGTATTCCCAAGCCATTTTGCTGGTGGCATCTAGTTGTTCAGTGATTCTTCTTATCACATCTCTTGTATAAGTTATGAATCTCTGCTGATTATAATAAATACAATTAATCCAATCCACATTCTTATTGATTGTTACCTACCAGAACAGTGATTTAAACCCAGCAGCAATTTGATTCCTGGCTTTCTGTTCATCAGGAACTCCTCTAGGCACCCCAATAAAATCTATGTATACTTTGTCATCGAATGATACTCCTAAACTTCTTTTAGTTCTTCTGGATACACGTGAAGTTTCTCTTTCAAATGCCAGGGTGAAGGTATAGGTAATTGAACAAGTGCACAAGTGCCTCCCCAGTTAGATGGTAGGGTGGACCGTAAGATCTTCCCTCCACAGTACCACCGGAGATCTGCCCTGGGGATCTCAAGTCTTGAGCAGTTTCCCATCAAGTCCTTGGTAGCATTCAAGGTATTTGTGCACAAGGCAAATTCTCCTAGATGCTGGGTAACACTCACACCCTGCTGTGGGAGGCAAGCTGTATGGTTACCTATAGCTGTAGAGAATGCAGGGGGAACCCTGATATTGCTATCACACAAAGAAAGGAAAAGCAAAGAGAGAGACTTACAGGCCTCATTTCCCCAGGCAGTCTTTTCTTGGTACAGTGCAATCATACATCGCATCCCCTGGGAATCTTTGGTCCACCCCAATGGGAAAGGCACTATTTGGGCCATCTGTTGTCCCAAGGCACAAGCATAGCCATTGCTATGGTTGAAACTGGACAGTATATTTGACCCACTCTATCCAGGCATTCACGTCTCCATACCCTGTTTCAATCTCAAATGTTTGAACTGCCTCATTTCAAAGAGGGCCTCCTGTTTTCTGTCCTGTTTTCTCATTGAGTTTATCCCTTTCTCTGATGGCAGTAGAGGATTGCTTCCATACAGCTATTCTCAATCTGGCTGTTGGGTTTCTCCCAGTTATTTGTTCTCTCTGCTTAATTGTTGGGCATTTAAATCTCCACAAGCTAACACCTCACAAGCATCAAACATGATGGATTGTGGTACATAACCCTCCGTCACAGTCACACATATTTTAGACGGGGTATCCTGTCTTCCTATTATCTGGTCATGGTTTTTCCAAGTTGTCAATTGACCCAGGCCTTCTCTAAGGCCTACAATTTCTAGAAACAAAATTAACATTTGGGTTTTCCCTGTCATTATTTTTAACCTGTAAGTTTCCAAATAATTATCAATACAAAGAATTATATGTACTACTAGGAAAAAAAAATAAAAAAAATCACTTTTAGGTATCACTGGATAATCACTAGATATCACTAGATAATCACTAAAGGTATTACAGTTGATCGTGTTTATGAGTACTTAGGGGCTTTTAAGTACGCTTATTATTAAGAGATTATTTAGCTTATATGTATGCACACTGATGAAATTTTACTAAATATAGAGTAAAATTTTTATGCAGAATATTTTGCACAATAATTTTAGTATTCACATCCTTACTGAGAATGTTATGTATGCTACTGTTATATTGATTATGCCATAATTAATTTGTTTTATATAAAGAAAGATTTTTAAAGAGATTTTTTTCCTGTATTTCTTGAAAATATAAAGGATATTTGTTATAAATCACATTGTTTCAACTTTTAAGTTACAGATTTTCCACATATTTGAATAAAATCTTTTACAGTCATTTGTGTCATTTTACTATGGTTATATATTCAGAAACACTCATCAGTCAGAGGAGCCAGACCAAGCTTTACAAACTCACTTAAAGAATATCTGTAAAGCAACCACACCATTCAAGTTACAATCTCAAGCTAATTGGGACTTGAAAGGAGAATCTGACCTGAATGGAACTAGCAATAGTGTGGAATATTTATAAAATAAATTATAAAATAGGATTTTAAACTTACCAACATGCTGACTAAATCAGAAAAAGGAAATTGGAACACAAAACTGATCATTAATATTCATGAACTGAAACTAGATTTTACTACTTAAAAGGGGAAACAATCAAGGAACTGAAAAGATAGACAACTGTAGAACTTCTTTAACTTTCCTTATTGGAGTTCAGACTATAATGACTGAGTTGGAAAAGGACTTAATAACAGAATGCAAGAGCTAGCATTTTGAATATAACAAATTCAACGTGGAAATATAATTACTGAATACCTTATACATCTTTCTCTTTTTTTTTTTTTTTCTTTTTTTCCTTTTTTTTTCTTTCTTTCTTTCTTGATTGACATTAGTTGAAAAGTTGTATGGACAATGATATTTTGAAAATAATATTTTCTAATATATTTGATTAAATAGTAGAAAAACTTTTAACATCTAACATTAATACGTGATTAAGGCTACTAAATACAACCTCAAAATGATAAAGTTTTATAATAATTTGCTTTTTAATATATTTTCAGGAGTTAATTCTTAAAGTGAACACTATGCATCACTTGACGGAATTCTGTTCCAGATAAAACTGTCCAGCTTTAAGAACTTCAAGAAATTTGAAATATCTTGTTTGATTTTTATTTTGTTTTGTTTTGCTTGTTCCCCATGCTGGATCTGTAACACTCTGGTCACACTCGCAATATAACATGTCATTAACAGGGGCCGAAGGCCCCTCTGTTTGTTAGGAGAGAGAGCCTTTTCTTAAAGCTCAGTGCAACTACGAACATGTCCTACCAGCTGCAGCAATCTCAGTTCCACTGTCCCACTCCCCTTTCCCTCCAGCAGGCACCCCCTTCCCCTCTGTGGATTTTGATTATACATAGGCAAATGTACTACAATGTTCTCTAAATAAGAATGGCAAAGCAAGTGCAGCTGAACTGTCTAGAGAAAGGACAGTATTCTCCTGTAGAAGCTGACAGCCCATGGCTTAGACAGGAGCACTCCTTGCTGGGTTAAAAACTGTCTGGACAGCTGGGCCCAGCTGGTGGTGACTGGAGTGAAGTCTAGCTGGTGACCTGTCAGCAGTGGTGTACCCCAGTGGCCAGATAGCAGGAGTCCTGCTTCTGGGAACACAAGAGCTCTTTATTCTCATATGTAATAAATTAAGCAGGGAAGGTAGGAAAACAGGATGGTTGAATAAGGATCTACTGGTCAAACTTAGGCAAAAGAAGTAACTCCACAAACAGTGGAAATAGGGCCATGTGTCCCGGGAAGGATACAGAATGTTGCCTGGATGTTCAGGGATGGGATGAGGAAAGCCAAGGCACTGACGGAACTAAAATTGGTGAGGGATGCAAAGAATAACAGGAAGAGGTTCTACAGGTACATTGGCCACAAAAGAAATACTAGGGACAGTATAGCACCTCTGACAAATGAAGACGAAGAACAAATGACATATGTGGAGAAAGCAGAGGTACTTAACAACTTCTTTGCCTTAATCTTCACTAGCAGTCAGGCTTCCCACATATCTCATGTCTCCAAACCTTTAAGTAGGGGCTGTGGGAGCAGAGTCCCTCCCACTGTAAGCAAAAAGCAACTGTTGCAACTTAACAACTACAAGTCTATGGGCCCTAACCATATGCATACCAGTGTCCTGATGAAATTGGCTAATGTAGTCACCAAAATGTTCTCCGTGATATTTGAAAAATAATGGCAGTCATGCAGTGTCCCCAGTGACTGGAAAAAGGGAAACATTAATCCCATTTTTAAAAAGGATGAAAAAAAAGAAAACACGGGGAACTACAGATTGATAAACCTCACCTTTTTGCCTGGCAAGATCCTTGAATGGATCCTCCTGGAGGCAATGCTAAGGCATACGCAGGACAAGGATGTGATCCAGGACAGCCAGCATAGCTTGACCAGTCTGGTGGTCTTTATGGAGAGTCAAAAAGGGAAGACTGACTGATGTCGTCTACTTGGACTTTTCTAAGACCTTTGACACAGTCCCACACGACATCCTAGTCTCTAAATTATATAATAAGATATAATATTTAAGAAAGTATCTAAGAAAAATATGGATTTGAAGGGTGGACTAATCATTCATGGATAAGGAATTGGCTTGATGGCCACACAAAGAGAGTAGTGTTCAAGGTGGAGGCCAGCAACAAGTGGTGTACCTCTTGGGACTGTCTTGGGACTGGTGCTTTTCAATATCTTCCTCAATTACTTAGGTGATAGGATTTGTTATAAATGGCTCAGTCTTCAAAATAGGACTATAATCAAAGTTTACAATTTATTAAAGGAATAGAGGTAAGCAAACAGCGCTGGGTGTGCCGGGAGTCTCCGCTCCACCAGGACGCACACCAGTTACATCAAGTAGCTGATTTTTATGCTCCTAGACTAATATATATATATATATTCATTATTAATGAATATTAATTACTAATATATATTCATTACTACTTCTAAAAAAACCTGGGTTATTATAATTAGCTTCCGGGATCCAGTCCCTCCTACTGGAGCATGCACATCAGTCTCTGGTGGTCCCCCTGGGGGTCTCTGGGGGTCTTTCATGCTGAAGGCTCATAGTCTTCCTCTCAGGTTTTTTTTCTTGTCCTTCCCCTTTTACTCTTTGGCAGCATATATCACAGATTGATTGCACTCTCAACATGTTTACAGATGACAACAAGCTGAGTGGTACAGGGTTGATACCGAAGAAGGAAGAGATGTCAATCAAAGAGAGCTGGGCAGGCTGGAAAAGTGGGCCAACATGAACCTCATGAGCTTCAACAAGGCCAAGTGCAAGGTACTGCAGCTTGGACACGAGATTAATATACAGGAGTACAGACTGGGAGAAGAACTCATTGAGAGCAGCTCTGCAGAGAAGGGGGTTCTGGTGGATGAAAGGCTCAACGTTAGAGAGCAGTGCAGGCTTGCAACCCAGAAGGCCAACTGCATTCTGGGCTGCATCAACAGAGGTGTAACTAGCAGTTTGAGGGAGGTGATTGTCCCCCTCTACTCTGTCCTTGTGAGGCCCCACTTGTAGTACTGCATCCAGGTTTGGGGCCCAGAGAAAGTCTAAAGGAGGGCTACAAAGATGATCAGAGGGCTGGAGCTCCTATGAAGAAAGTCTGAGAGAGCTGGGGATGTTTAGCCTGGAGAAGAGAAGGCTCCAGGGAGACCTCATTGCAGCCTTTCAGTATTTAAAGGAGTCTTACAAAAAAGATGGAGAAGGACTCTTTTCTCAGGTAGATAATGACAGGACAAGGGGGAATAGTCTTGAATTAAAAGAGGATACACTTATACTAGATATTAGGAAGAAATTCTTCACTGTAAGGTTAGTGAGGTAATGGAACTGGTTGCCTAGAAAAGCTGTGAATGCCCCATCCCTGGATGTGTTCAAGGCCAGGCTGGATGGAGCCTTGGCCAACCTGATCTAGTGCATGGCATCCCTTTCCCTATGGCAGGGTTGTTGGAAATAAAAAATCTTTAAGGTCTCTTCCAACCCGAGCCATTCTATGATTCTATGAAATCCAAAAGTCTGGGCAGAAAGAGAACAACTATGAAAGTACTTCTGTTTTTAGTTCCACTATATAGACTGTTGAATATATAATGACAGGCAGAAAAGTTATTAAAAAAAAAAAAAAAAAAGGTACACCTTATGAAATTAGAATTTTAAATTGTCAGAACCAAAACAAGTACAAAGTAATGGAAATAAGTAAATGATACCAGTGATCTAACTAGAAAATAAAATTTTTCAGGACTGAGTGTGGCATCAAGAACAGCTGCCTTCTGACATGTTTTGCTAACCACATGGCAGATGTGAATGACCACAGATATTCAACATGAACAGATCTGTGCAGTACTGGGAGCTGTTAACTGCAATCCAGAACACTTGATACCTTGGTTAAGGGATAAGGAAATCTAAGGAAAGATGGAATCTGTGACCATGAATTAAAGCTGAAAATATATATATATATGTATGTATATATATATATATATATATATAAAAGGACATGAGCTACTGAGATAGTATATTACTACTGACTGCATATAACAGCAAATGGTTGAAACTGATGTTTTTGATGTAAGATAAAGTTATAACCCATTAAAACACACAAATGCTAGGAATAATCTTCTAAAAGACATGTGTGTGGCTTTGTGATGGAAGTCTATTCACCTCTTACATACGAAGTTAGTGACAGGCTATTTAGAAAGTTGTTAAGCAAAATGAGGTACTATAAAACAACACTTCTGCAATGGCTGGATTGCAAGGAAGTTATTCCTCTCTGTTAGATGAGATGTTAGTTCAGAGACCAAAGAAGGATTTTTTTCAAAGAGAGCTGAAAATAATCACTATAGATAATTGTACCATAGAATCATAGAAAATCAAAGTTGGAAGCTACCCACTAGAATAATCAAGTCCAACTCTTGGCTCCACACAGAAGCACCTAAAATCAAACCACATGTCTAAAAGAATTGTCCAAATGCTTCTTGAACTTGGTACCATGACCAGCTCCCCAGGGAGTCTGTTCCAGTGCCCAAATACCCTCTCAGTGAGAATATTTCCCTAATATACTAATAATTTCCCTAATATATTCTTTCTGGGAAGAATACAGAGACACAAAATATTCCCTCTAAATAAGGAAGTGTTATTTATTTATTTATTTATTTATTTATTTTTATTGGCCTCAGACGCATTATTAAACACCCTATGAATTGTCTTGGTAGATGGACTTTGCTCACTAAAATTCCAGAATGCTGATATGTTCTTCTGTTCACAGAACTGCTTGCTTTATTTTATTTTATTTTATTTTATTTTATTTTATTTTATTTTATTTTATTTTATTTATTTTATTTTATTTTATTTTATTTTATTTTATTTTATTTTATTTTATTTTATTTTATTTTTATTTTATTTATTTTATTTTATGTTATTATTTTATTTTATTTTATTTTATTTTTAGTTACTCTTTCATATGAACACAGGCTTCCCTTGAGATTTCTATAACGATATTTTTTTTTCTTTTTTTTTTTCAGAAAATGCAAATTTAATTTAAAAATCATTGTCATGCCTTTGCAGTCCATACCATGTTGCATATGTTATTACTAAATTGCATTGGTTAGCAAGGTAGCTGTTAACAGTTATATCTTTTTTTCTTGAACTTTTTTGTATATTTTTCAAGTACTCATTAAATAAATTATTATATCTGTGTGTTTTATAATACCATTTTGTTCTTGATTGAGGGTGATTGCTAAAAGCTACTATCGCAAATCCTAACATGAGTTACTCCTAACAGGAGTTGGACTCAATTATCCTTATGGGTCCCTTCCAAATCAGGATATTCTATGAGTTCTCATGTGTATGACATACAAAACATTTTTACCATTGATTGACTATATTTCTAACTTATTCACTACTTTCTGTTTGTGGTCAGTGTCTAACTTATTACTGAACTTCACCTTCTGACTGTTTGGTTTCATCAGTATTGTTTAGAAAGTGTTTTTATATACCATTTCTTTGAAATAAAACAAATCGTCATCCAGTTCTTTTTATCCACTATTGGTTTGACATGTACAAAAACCTTTGGAAGCATCATACCTGAGAAAGACCAGGAAAAACAGCTTTGGGTTTCCCAGATGCCAAGAGTAAGAAGATGATTTTGGGAAGGAAGCTAGTCACCAATAAGGAGCAATGAATATGATTCTACCAAATAAGCTGGAGTATGCCAAATTTTATGAAGTATGCCAAATTTTATGAGGCTGAAGGGATTCATCTGAGAGGGCTGACAGAGTGGTAATGTGATTTCAAGACTGCTATCGCTTACAGGTTATAATGATTGTAAGAGGTATCTGACAGCTGGAAAAAAAACTAATACATGTATTCTCAACTGATCATGAGAGCAAAAGGACAATCTGCTTTACTTTTCTCCTAAAAAAATATATGGATAATGATATTTTTCTAAATACATCGAATACATGAAGTTAAAAAGGAACATTAACACTATTAATTGAATTAAACTATTTAATTAAACTGAAATAAACCGAATTATTGAATTAAACTATTACAATCATACTAATTAACATGGCTGCCTTCTGTGCTTAAACAATCAAATTTGTTAGCAAAACTTAGGATATAATATACATTTATCATTGCTCAGGCATTGAAACAGGTTGCCAAGGGAGATGGTGGAGTCAATGTTCATGGAGGTGTTTAAGGAAAGGTTCAATGTGGTGCTTAGGGACACAGTTTAGTAGGTGATGTTGGTAGTGGAAGAAACAAAGTTGTGTTTTTGCAATAGAAGACATTTTTGCAGTGGAAAATTCCTTTAACCTTGCATATTCAATAGTGATTGTGCAGGCGTGACAGTAGCATAGCAGTGGGGAGTATGTCAAGAGGAAGGTGTTACTGTCCCAAAATGGGGATAGCTAAGAAAATCAGGATGAGTAGTGCAAGATTAGTAAAAACAAAAATCATGGGCCTTCTAGTCACGAGAGAAGAAGAAAAAAAATATATATAAAAAAATAAAAAAGAGAGAGAGAGAAATTAACTATTGGTCAAATAAAATTGTATAATATGGTAAAGTAATAAGCATTGAGTAGTCTGTGAACCTGTAGTACTCTGCCAATGAGGAAACAGGAGGAATTAAATGTAAGGTAAAAGGGAATATAAGGTTATGATATACTTTTGTTGGGCACTTCTGCTAGCAGGATGCCTACCATTGCAATTGTGAATAAAACAGCTTCACAGAAGATCCTGTATGAAAAAAAAAAAAAAAATTACTGAGATTTTTCTCACAGCAGTAGGGGGATGGTTGGACCAGATGACCTTGGAGGTCTTTTCCAAGTTTAATGATCCTACAATACTCTTTCCCACAGCATTCAGTTTTGGAAGCGAAAGAGGTATGGCCTAGCTTGAGGCACTCTCAGTTGAACTGAAATATGTTTGGACCCCTGAACTGAAAGAGAAGTAACCAGTGGCTTCAAAGTTAATAAAGCATAAAGTAGATTGACTATCACTAGGAGGATTGCAGTCAAAAGATTTCAGGAAGTTATATTCTTCCTGTATGCGGCATGGTCTCACATGGAATACTTTACCCAGTTGCATACCCCACACAATGCTAAAGGAGAACTTTAAATAAAAAAGAGGATTCAGTAGAAGCTACTAAGGTCATTTGACATCAAAATAAATTTTTAATAAGGTGGACTAGTTTAACTTATTGAAGAAAATGATGAGTGGGATCAAGGCATCTGCAGCCCCAAAACTTCCAAGTACTTGAGAGAATGTTATAAAGATAATGTATCAGAACTGTTTTTTGTTAGTGGCAGGTGGTACAAAAAGTAACCACCCCCCCCACCCCAAAAAAAAAACAAAACATGAAGAGAATAATGCAGCACTGGAAGATATTACCAAAAACGGTGTGCAAACCCTGTCCGTGGAAGCTTTCAGGGCAAAGACATGAACTGAGGTTGTCAATAGGCCTTCCCCACATGCTTAGTTGGACTAGACAATTTCAAAAGATCCTTTGCATCCCAAATGCCTATGGTTCTTCTTGTAAAAGGTGTATGCCTGACACCTCAATAACAATAACACTCCTAAGCAGAGAGCTGGGACTAGCACAAAGATTCTCCAGTAAAATTTTGTGACTACTTTGTCCAAATCTTTAGTTCTGTAACATTTTTCTGTAACATATTATGCCATTCAGCATAATAATATGAGTAGTCATAGATGAATGGATGAATGCACTGCTCGTTCATTATAGTAAGTAAGAATACAGCTGCCTGCTGCTAGACTGACTTCTTTCTTTGTTTTCCATGACTGATTAACTGTAGTTACTTATGGATAAAAATATTATATTCCTCTGTTTTTATTTCCTCTTCTGTCAAAGACTCATCCAATGAAAAATATTTACCACATGCAAATAGATAAATTAATGAGTAATAATAATAATAATAGATTGACAGTATTATGCAAAGATATTTGTATAGGCAGCAAGGAATGAAAGGGTCTTTAAATAGAGCTCTCCTTCATTGGCTTCATGGTATTTGTTCAATAGATCAGTGAATCTAAAAAAATACCATCCACTATATCAGGTTTAACTCAGCCTAAGACTGAATAGAACATACATGTATATTTTGCTGTTGAAGTAAACATTACTAAAAGAGACCAGAACTAGGGTGCCTGGTTCTCTGCTGTCCTTTGTCATTCTAGAAAAGCTAAATTGTAACATTGATCCTTCAAGACTTTATTTTCTTTGAAATTGCCAGAATTACTGGTTAATGTAAATAGTCTATAAATTCTTATTTTTAAGTAAATGTAGAGCAAATGAACTGCAAAGAATGGAGTATGGGTATTGTGGCTTAGCAATTTCAATTCACTTACTGGGGTCCTGCTGTCCACAGTAGTCCTGGACCACCTTCACTTGTTTCTATAATAAATATACTGACATGTTTTCATTATTAGATCAAAAGAGTAGGGCATTACATTTTTGTTCTGGTTTAACCCAGCTGGCAGCTAAGCACCACACAGCCATTCACTCACCCTCCCCCCTCCCTCTCTGCGATGAGGGAGAGAATCAGAAAGAGAGAATAATGCACAATGCAATTGCCCGCTGACTGATTCCCAGCCTATCCTCGAGCAGCCAGTCCCCACAACCCAGCCAGTCACCACATATTAATTGTTCAGCATGATGTCAGATGGTATGGAATACCCCTTTGGCCAGTTTGGGTCGTCTGTCCTGGGTCTGTCTCAAACAGACTCCAGGTCTGATAGAGCGAGAAGCCATGGTCTCTACATCCGTTGAGGCCTCTCCAGTCATGGTTACTGATGTGGCTACACAGACAGAGGTCTTGGGGTAACACACAACCCTGCAAGTCCTGGGCTGTAGGGTGTGCCCGAGTTTTCTGTCAGTGTCTGACTGCAGCATCAGTGGGTATGCTTGTGAGATATGTGCCCGGGTTGTACTCAACCTGGTGGCGGAGCTTCGGGAGGAAGTGAGTAGGCTGAGGAGCATCAGGGAGTCAGAGAGGGAAATTGACTGGTGGAAGCATACTCTATCATCTCTGAGATAGACTTACAAGCTAGCCACCGCACAAGAAACAAAGGCTCTTCTATCCCACCAGGCAGTAGGAGGGGACCTAGGACAAGGGGGAGAATGGAAGCAGGTTTCTGCTTGGGGTGGTAGGCAAGCCCTCTCCCTGCCTACCTCACCATTCCTGATACCCTTACACAATAGGTATGCTCTCTAGAACTTGACAGTCAAGCAAATGACAATGTAGATAAAAGCCCATCCCAGCTGGAAGGGGTGCCTATGGCAAGGCAACCTCAATAGTGACAGGCAGACTCAGTTCATCAATATATTGCTCTGAGACTGGTATCACTAACAGAACTTTGGGTTTGTTGATCACATGAAGATCTATGTGACACCAGGCCTGCTGGCACCAGATTGGATGCACCTGTCTCAGAGGGGGGAAAGGATTTTTGCCCAGGATTTAGCAGGGCTGATCAATAGGGCTTTAAAAAAACAGACCTGCCAGTGATAAGCTATGGGATGGCCTGCCAGAAACAGAGGCAGTGTTTGCTAGTGAGATCCTTCGGTCTGCTCCATGAGGTGCTGCATACAATGAGGTACATTTAAAGTACTTCTATACCAGTGCATGCAGAATGAGAAATAAACCAGAGGAGCTAGAAATCTTGGCCAAGTCCCAGAGATACAACATCATCAGCATAACAAAACCTGGTAAGATGAGTCCTGTGACAGGTGTGTTGCAATAGATGGTTACAGGTTCTTCAAGAGGGACAGGCAGGGCAGGTAAGGTGGTCAGATGGTGCTGTATGTAAAGGAGGGACTGGACTGTGTAGAGGTTGCAGTTATCAATGGCAAAGTTGAGAGCCTCTGGGTAAGGATTTAGGGAGAAACAAAAAAGGGGATGTCATTGTGGGAATCTATTACAGACCACCTGAACAGGATGATGACTCCAATGAATTTTTCTTTGAGGAACAAAGAGCTACCTCAAGATCAACTGCCCTTGTCCTCATGGGGGATTTCAACTTGCCAGACATTAACTGGGAATATCACACAGCTGATACAAGAAGGTCCAGGAGGACCTAGATGATAACTACTTGGTGCAGATGCTAAGGAAGACAAGGAAAGCTCCTCCTTTGATCTTTCTGGAGAACAAAGAGGGTCTTGTGAGGAACGTGGCAATTGGTGGTCTTGGTCATAGTGACCATGAAGTGGTTGAGTTTAAAATTTCTGGAGACAGGAAGAAAACTGCCACCAAAACTTCAACCCTGAATATAGGAACAGACTACAGGCTGCTCAGAGAACTAGTTAGTAAGGTCCCCTGGGAAACTGCTTTTGAAGGCATCAGCATCCATCAGTGCTGGCCAGTCTTTACACACTGCCTCCTGAAAGCACAAGATCAGGCAATTCCAAAATATTGGAAGTCAAGAAAGTGGGGCAGAAGGTCGGCTTGACTGACCATGGATCTTCTGGAGCTTAGGCACAAAAAGAAAGTGTATGGTTGTTGTATGTATGTTGTTGTTGTTGTTGTTGTTTTGTTTTGTTTTGTTTTTTAATATGTGAATAGAAAAAGGAGGACTAGAGAAAACATAGGTCCACTACTTGATGGGGTGGTCACCTCACAAAAGAAGGACATAGGCAAAGCAGAGATGTTTAATGCCTTATCTGCTACAGTCTTCAACACTGATGATGGGCTTCAAGACCTCAGGTGCCCTGAGCTTGAGGACCATAATTGTAGGAATTACAAACTCCCAGCCAACCCTGAATATGTGCAGGATTTGCTGCTCCACCTGTATTCACACAAACCCATGGATCTGGGTGGGATTCAACCTAGGGTGCTTTGAGAACTGGCTGAAGACATTGAGGGATCTCTCTCAATTATTTTTCAACAGTCTTGGGAATCTGGAGAGGTCCCAGTAGACTGGAAGCTGGGAAATGTTGTGCCAATTATGAAGAAGGGCAAGGAAGAAGACCCTGGTAACTATAGATCTGTCAGTCTCACATCAGTGCCTGGTAAAAATATGGAGAAGATGATCTTTGAAGTTACTGAAGTGCACCTGGGGGACAATGCTGTCAATGGTCCCAGCCAGCATGGGTTCACAAGGGGTAGTTCCTGTTTAATAAAATTAATTTTCTTTTATGTTAAGATCACCCATCTAGTCAATCAAGGGAAACAAGTTGATGGAATCTTTTTGGATCTTAGTAAAGCTTTCAACACAGTTTCCCGCAGGATCCTACTGGACAAAATGTTCAACGTGCAACTTAAAAAATACATCATACAGTGGGTGAATTGGCTGATGGGCAGGGCTCAAAGGGTTGTGGTAAATAGGGCCACATTTGGCTGCTGGATGGACACTAGTGGGGTCCCTCAAGGCTCCCTTTTAGGGCCTGTCCTCTTCAATGTTTTTATAAATGATTTGGATGTAGGACTCGAAGGTGTTTTGAGCAAATTTGCCGATGACACCAAACTTTGAGGAGTTGTAGACTCTAATGAGGGTGGAAAGGCCTTGCAGAGAGATCTGGGCAGATTGGAGAGCTGGGCAATCACCAGTCACATGAAGTTTAACAAGAGCAAGTGCCAGGTCCTGCCTCTGGAATGGGGTAACCCTGGCTGTACTTACAGACTGGGTGACGATGCTGGAGAGAAGCTCCACAGATAGGGATCTGGGGGTTGTGTTTGATAGCAAGTTAAATATGAGCCAGCAGTGTGCCTGGCAACCAGGAGGGCCAGCCATATCCTGGGGTACATCAAGCATGGCATTGCTAGTTGGTCAAGGGAAGTGATTGTCCTGGTCTACTCTGCCCTGGTGCGGCCTCACCTCGACTTGAGTACTGTGTGCAGTTTTGGGCACCAGAGTACAAAAAGGATGTGAAACTATTGGAGAGTGTCCATAGGAGGGCTATGAAGGTAGTGAAGAGCCTAGAGGGGAAAACATTTGAGGAGTGGCTGAGGTCACTTGGCCTATTTAGCCTGGAAAAAAAGGAGGCTGAGGGGAGACCTCATTGCAGTCTACAGCTTCCTCATGAGGGGGAGTGGAGGGGCAGGCACTGATCTATTCTCTTTAGTAACTAGTGATAGGACCCAAGGGAATAGAGTCCAGCTGTGACAGTGGAGGAATCAGTCTGGATGTCAGGAAAAGTTTCTTCACCAAGAAGGTGGTCGCACACTGGAACAGGCTCCCTAGGGAACGTTATGGCACCAACCCTGTCTGAATTTAAGAAGCGTCTGGACTATGGTCATATGGTCTGTATTTTTGGATAGACTTCGTTGGAGGGGGCAGTTGTACTCTATGTTCCTTGTGGGTCCCTTTCAACTCATAATATCATATGATTTTATGATTCTACTAGAAGGAAAATTAACTCTATCCTAGCTGAAACCAGGACAATTTTTAGATTAAAGGAGGAGAGCACTACATGTAGTTGTGTATGCAATATCAAAATTGATTGGAGTATACATATTCATTCCAATCAAATATCATTCTCTTTTTCAGAAATTGAGACAGGAAGTGGAAAACAACAACAAAAACACTAAATAAAAAAGAAAGTAGACAGAGGACCCAGTATTAATACAGCTTGTGAAACGTGGCTTAAAGTATGTTCCTTTATACCTAGTTGATTGGAATAAGTGAAATATAAATTTTATAGTTAGAATGACTTTTGGAAATGTGCATTTAATATTAGGAACACTTTTCAAGAGAAAAAAAAATGTTTTACTCATATTACATTGTAAAACAACTGCATGATTATATTATTTCATGTTGAAATACATATGATTTATCCTTATGAAATTCCACTTACTGTTAAAAAAATAAGATCCTAGTTTTTACTTCTTAAGGCTGATGGAACAGTTTTTTGAACAGATTGAGTCTATGAATTGCTTTCTTTTGGGTAATATGATACAAAGGCAGTTGAAGGCAGATAACCTTATTCATGCTCATTACTATTATCACATATCACTCATCATATCACATGAACTCTTCATTAGTAATCAACAAGAAACAAATCTCTGAGATCAGTCAGTGCTGATAGAAGTTAATCAGTTTTTGTATATTCAAAAGCTATACTTTCTCAGCCTTTAGGGCATGATCTCAAAGTAATCACTTACATGAGATCATACTGAGGGAAGCAAAGACATTGTAAAATGTCTGTCTTGATTTTCGTTGGCTACTGTAGTTCACAGTTAAAATGATATTGCAATATTAGTCCCTAGAAGGAATACTCATGTAATCACATAACTCCAAGAAGAGACGTTATTTGTAGAGTGTTTTTTATTAAAAAACAAACAAACAAACAAAACAACTTATTTTGGAGATCTACCTGACAAACCTGTAAAATCAGAGGTGGTGGGAGGAAGAAATAATTTATGATTCTATGATTTTATTCTATGATTCTATGATCTGTACATTCTGACACGAGATTTTATTAAATTTTCCTTCCTCCCTTTCCCTTTCCCTTTCCCTTTCCCTTTCCCTTTCCCTTTCCATGTTTCCTGGCAAGTGCCAGGTCCTACACGTGGGATGGGGCAACCGAATTTTAAAACCAAAATTTAAAATTTCTATGACAAAGTGACGCGCTTGGTGGAGGATGGAAAGGCTGTGGATGTGGTCTACCTTGACTTCAGCAAGGCTTTTGACACCATTTCCTACATCATTGTCCTCAAGAAACTGGCTGCTCTTGGCTTGGATTGGCACACGCTTCGTTTGGTTAGAAACTGGCTGGATAGCCGGGCCCAAAGAGTCATGGTAAATGGAGTCAAATCCAGTTGGAGACTGGTTACTAGTGGTGTTCCCCAGGGCTCGGTGCTGGGGCTGGTCCTCTTTAATATCTTCATTGATGATCTGGATGAGGGCATTGAGTGCACTGTCAATAAGTTTGCAGATGACACCAAGTTAGGCGTGTGTGCTGATCTGCTCAAGGGTAGGAAGGCTCTGCAGGAGGATCTGGATAGGCTGCACCGATGGGCTGAGGTCAACTGCATGAAGTTCAACAAGGCCAAGTGCCAGGTCCTGCACCTACGGCGCAATAACCCCAAGCAGAGCTCCAGGCTGGGAGATGAGTGATTGGAGAGCTGCCAGGTGGAGAAGGACCTGGGAGTGATGGTGGATAGTGGGCTGAATATGAGCCAGCAGTGTGCTCAGGTGCCAACGGCATCCTGGCTTGCATAAGAAGCAGTGTGGCCAGCAGGGCTAAGGAAGTGATTGTCCCCCTGTACTCAGCTCTGGTGAGGCCGCATCTTGAGTACTGTGTTCAGTTTTTGGCCCCTTGCTACAAGAAGGACATCGAGGTGCTCGAGCGAGTCCAGAGAAAGGCGACGAAGCTGGTGAGGGGTCTGGAGAACAAGTCTTATGAGGAGAGGCTGAGGGAGCTGGGCTTGTTCAGCCTGGAGAAAAGGAGGCTCAGGGGCAACCTTATTGCTTTCTACAGTTACCTTAAAGGAGGCTGTAGCAAGGTGGGGGTTGGTCTGTTCTCCCACGTGCCTGGTGACAGGACGAGGGGGAATGGGCTTAAGTTGCACCAGGGGAGTTTTAGGTTGGATGTTAGGAAGAACTTCTTTACCGAAAGGGTTGTTAGACATTGGAACGGGCTGCCCAGGGAAGTGGTTGTGTCACCATTCCTGGAGATCTTTAAAAGACGTTTAGATGTAGAGCTTAGTGATATGGTTTACTGGGGACTGTTTTTGTTAGGTCAGAGGTTGGACTCGATGATCTTGAGGTCTCTTCCAACCTAGAAATTCTGTGATCCTGTGATTCTATGAAGCAAAACAAAACTAATAAATTATAGTTCTAAGTTTCTTTGAAGGCTTATACATTCATTTTGCATATGACTAACTATCTAGAACAACCTTAAAAGACATGTAAAGCAGAGACAGGAAAGAATCTCTTTTCTCAAGAAAGAGAGAAATGTTCCCTCTATGGACAAACTGGGAACATTTCAGGAAAAAAAAAAAAAAAAAAACAGAGCATAAATAAAAAAAAACAAGGGGCAGGTCCAACTTGCAGCCAAAAACAAGTTTTGCTGCTTTACGCTGTTGTCTAATTTCTAGTTGTACAGTGAAAATTATTTATAACTAGAAAGCTCCCACAACAACATGGCAAAGGCACGGGGGCTGCAACATAATATTAGAGAACATTTACCCTGAAGGCGATCACTAGTAACTCAGGAAGATAATAACTGCTCAGCTACTCTGAAATAATTTACTCATAAAAGAATCTTCATTAAAATAACATTAAGGAGTATTTTCAATGTGGTGTGCAGGGACTTAGCTGTGTGATTCCTTTTAACATTAATGGGAATTGTGTGGCTAAACCCACACACACTGCAATGAAAATCTGCATTTATGATTTTAACCAAAATCCATAAAAGGAGGCAAATACAGGTGAAGGTTTCACTTTGTTGTGCCCTGTTGGCACTAATAATACAGTATATAAGATTAGCACATAACAGTTATAACATCTGTAATAAACATGTTGCTGCACCTAAGCTCCTAATAAAGGAAGATAAGGAAAGAAGGAAAGGGTTACCTCTGTGGTAAAGCAGTGACTAAAACACATATGAAGAACAAATGTGAGTAAAATTATAATTTTGCAGTCTGAATTGTTCATATGCAGCATGAATCTTTTGGTGAACTATGAAATAATTATATTGTGCATTCTGGGGACATTGAAAATATCAGTAACAGGAGAAACTGGGACATTTATTGGAAAAGTCCTCCTGATAAAACAAATATTAGAAATGCCATACTTTAATTAGAATTTTAATGTAAGCCTTGGAGACAATCTAGAAGCTGACTCAAAAACAATGAGACCCAGGGCAAGGCCAGTTTGCTTTTATTCTTTTCAGTTATGCTACCCTAGGCTGGTATAAAAGACCACTAATTGGGCCTTTGTGATATTGACTTCTCATCATGAACCTAGAAAATAATTTGGTTAAAGAAAAAAATGTCTTTACAGTGACAACAAAGAAAAAGCTATATCTGAAGTTCATACGGACCAATAATGTATGGATTGGCAAACAGAGTCTTAAAGGAACATGTCCTATAAAGACAGATTTTAATCCATTTTAGTTGGTAACTGTTACTTTTATCTTTATTTATTTATTTATTTTACTTCTATGAGATAAATTTATTATCTATTTACCTTTTACCTTATCTTTTTCCTTTGTTTCTTTTTTTTTTTTTTCTTTTTTAATTTTATTTTTCTTAACAGAAGTATGTTTTTGGTGGTTTGTGATTTTATGTTTGTTTTTGAGTTGAGTTGATATGGGAAAGATTGTGTTGAAGTTTAAAATTTTCAATAGATGGCAAGTATTTTAAACAAGAACATACTAAGACAGTATTTGAATGCCAGTATTCCTATCATATGAAGAATATCCTCAATTAGAGTTACTGGAATTTGAAAACATGAAAAAGATAAAGCAAAAGATTTTCAATTATATACACATTTGCAAGAACCTCTCTATTACCAAAGGTAATAAAGTGAAAAGGAAGCTTTTGCATATAAAGCTTTTACTGTAACTTTTATTTTTTGAAAGAGTGTTACGAGAGCTTAACTTTTAAATGATTGACACAATGAGCATTCCATTTTAATTGGCACTTCTGTGATTTATGGTTTGTCATGTCAGGAACAGCCCACTAGGCCATTTGTAAGTGAATAGCAGGGTACTGTACATCTGACAATACTTGAGACTTCTATTGAAGGCCCCTATTAAGAAGAGACACCTTCTAAAAGAGTTCATATCACCATTTGATCTCACTACTGAATTAGACTAAATTGTATCCTTCCCTCCTAAGAAGAAATATAATACCTGACATCCCAGTAGTCTTTGCCTCTGTCACAGTGACATGTTTTCCTGTTCTGCAAGTTCATGAACAATAAGATGTCTGTTTCTAAACAAAGAAGACCAGGAAGCTTCATCCCCTTGAGCTATTGTCTTGATCATCTCATCATCTCATCTCATCTCATCTCATCTCATCTCATCTCATCTCATCTCATCTCATCTCATCTCATCTCATCTCATCACTTCCATTCTAATCAGAACAGTCTCCTCAGTCTATACTAGTACAATAGCACCTGAGGCAAATAAGGATCCGTATTAAACCCTGGATTTAGTGTTTCTTGGTATCAAGGTTTAAAAATGCATTAAGTGTCCCTACTGACACCACCATGGCTCTCCTGCAGAATATGTTTCCTTCTAAAAACTGCTTGGTCAGACCCAGAGGAGGCAATAACTAAGCCGCATAAACCATTGTTACAACCCCAAACACCCTTTTGCAAATAGTGCTCAGTTTACTGTCCTGCATTCAGGTGCTAAAGACTAGTGACTGAATAGAAACTGAATGACACAATTTTAAAGAACTGCTTTGTTCAAAATCTTTTTGATCTTCATCAGGTTGCACTAATTCAGGATTATTATTTTTTTTTCTTTCTAATTTTATAAAAGTTATTAATCTTGACACATTGTGATATGTGCTGTCTTACCTTAATATATATATACTTTAATATATATATATATACCTTAATTAACTTATATATATGTGTATATATATATATGTATGTCTGTGTGTGTATGTATATATATATAGATCTGGCCCAAATGATTCTTTTCACTCCTGTATTGCATATTGCATGTTTTGTTTACATCAACTGCTGTTACTCTGTGTGCCATCTGTCTTTCTCAACAGCTAGATACACAGATGTGCTGTTGCTGCATAAGTGTTAGAAAATAACTTAACCACTCCTATTTTCTAAGAATCCTAATAATAATAATAATACCTTGAAATGTATCAATATCTAATATTTATTTTAATTTGTTTCAAGTTTATTTTAGGCTTTTCCTTTTCTGAAAGCAGTTTATATTTATTTTATTTTATTTTATTTTAATTTAATTTAATTTTATTTTATTTTATGCTTTTTATAGTACAAAACAGCTAAGGATAAAATTCTCACCAAAAATGCAAAAATATATATCACATACTTAGAAATTACATAAACTGCAAACTGATTGAATACCAGGAAGAAAACCTAAAACTACCTAAATAGAGCTGATGTTGGCTATGACGTGGGGAATTTCAGGGTTATTTTCTTTATGCTAGCTTTGTTTTAGTACCAGTAAACTATTCTGTCAAGAACCAGAGTTTTAATCAAAAGTAAACACCACAAGGGGAGACTTGCCAAAGAAGTTAATATAACCATGTTTTAGAATAGATGAAGTCTACTGTGGTTGTTTCCAAAATGATTTCTTATCTCTGTGTATAGATATATACATGTATATCATGTATATAGATATATACATGTGTCGTATTTACACGGATTAAATTAATGTAGCTTTATCACAAACAACTGGTCAATAATTATATAAGAGGATTAGGGAAAACTCTTGCATCTCTAACTGTACATGTGTACACTTTAGTAGAAGCATATGCATGGCTATATAGGTGCTATATAAAGTCTCTGTCATTCCCAGTTTCCAAACTCAATTGCAACAAAGCAGACATAAACCTCCTAAACCAAAAGGTATATATTTAAATTAAATGTTTAAAATTGTAAATAACTACAAAATATTTACAATCCTAGAGAGTCTGACATTTACTATTTGCATTGTGTAAGTGAACAAGATGGAAATTGACACTTGCCTAATAAATATTTCTAACCTACCTTGTCAAAAGTAATATTAGTATTTCTTTCATGACAATTATTTTAACTATACATGTATTTGTAAAAAAAAAAAAAAAAAAAAAAAGAAATTGTTTACGGGTGTTTTCATCTTTAGTCATAAGCTTAAGATTGGGGGGGGGGGGGGGAAGAGGGGATTTAGATACATACAAAGGCACACTTGTATACAACTATGTATAATATCTATGCAAATGTACCACTTGAAGTTTCACATTGATTGGGTTAGATAATCTTAAAACTAAGTTTATGGCACAGTGATTATTGTTTGGTATTTGACAATGTATTGGTATTTGTCAAAGCGATGTCATAATATAGGCATTCTGATCTGTATGTGCCACTGTCAGCTGTAATTGTGGTGTATTGTTCCTCTCATTTAGAAAATTGAGATGAAACAAGTAGTGCTGAGAAGCTGACGAATAGACACCTACTATCTTAAGCCTGAATTAAGCATTATATTTATTATTTTAGAAAATTTGATTGCATATTGCCTCAGTTCCTGAAGTCTGTACAGTGGCCAATATATATATAAATATATATATATATATATATATATATATATATATATATAAAGTAATATATATATATATATATATTTTTTTTTTTCATAATGTGTTCATCTGCTCAATTCCTTGCTGACTTTCAGCTCAACATGATTTCCCTTCCATTCTCGCAACAATTTGATTTGCCAGCTTTCTCTTATTCTTATCTTTCTCATCTTTCTCAGCAAATTAATACGAACCTGACACAAGAACACATTAAAAAAAAAAAGGTTCAGGACAACTAACTTTTATTTATTTATCTATTTATTTATTTATTTATCTATTTATTTATTTATTTATCTATTTATTTATTTATTTATCTATTTATTTACGGTTTTTGTCTGTTTATTTGTTTTCCAGGAAATATAAACAAATCTCAGGAAACCTCCATACTCTAAAAAATTATAATTCCCAAGCGGTTACACTGGTAAGCTCTCATACGTAAGCCAGTGATTTCACAGTGAAAAATTGAATATATTAATATTATTCTTGCTTATTTTAATTAATACAATGTATATATAATATAAATTCTTTCTTCCTTTGTAAACTTTCAGTTTCTTACTTAAATGAAAACATAATTTGCCACTGCTAGAATTTCTGATATACATCACTTGGATCTCAAGGACAAAATCTTGTCTCTGTTGTTCTGTACAAAGATAAGATATCAAATATTCTAATGAGCACAGACAGAGGAGAAGGTTAGAAAGAGTGGGAAATATTTTGAAGAAATTATATGGACATGAACAGAACTACATGTACATATAAGGTGAAGATTAGAAGAGTAAAGTAAAAGCTATACTGAAGAAATAAGTTTCTAATAAACAGATGCCCATTAAGAAATCTGAGGGAAATGATGAGAAATGCACAGGAAGAAGAGAAAAATAAAATACATGGGAAAGCACAATGTAACAATAATAACTGAATTACTTGACAAGTAAAAAGCAAGACTATCTGCAGTTGAAGGTGACACAGCTAATTCTAGCAGATAACTACCACATTTTCATATCTTTTGAAGGTTTGCTCATTATGCATGTTCTAAATTATGATTGCAAGAAGCAATATATAAACTATAAACTTAGTATGGAAGGCAATAGAGCATGGAAATACCATGGCACTATTTGGGAAGCAACACAGGATAATTTATATCTACTTTTTCCTATTATTCTGCATTATATATTGAGAGCATCTCTTGTGATATTAACTCTCTCTTTTTTTTTTTTTTTTATCATTATTTATTAACTTGTTCATTTATTCCTCAAAAAGTATGAATCAGTTTTAGTACGCAGTTACTGAAAACAATGAAAGCATCCCAGTCATCATTAATATCATTGAAAGTACAGAACAACCTGAGGATTATTAACACTGCACCTGATGAGATATATAGATTCAAAAACATAATCACAACAACAAAGCTTGTACATTAGTAACTTCAGACTGTGACTTTGAAAGCTTACCTTGCTCTTAAGCATTGGCTGCTTACCTTTATGCACAATTTCTAAAACATTTGGAAAACAAATAGAACAACAACTGTATGGCGGTAGAGAAAACAGGATGGCAATCATATTGCCAATCACATAGTCAAGGCTCAGTTTCTTTAGAAACTGGGACAGCTTTCTGTTGCAAAATTGCATCTTGGAATTTGGGAATTTTTTTTTGAGTAGACCTTGAACTTCATAGTCTCTGAAGTTGAAGAGTTATGTTTCTAGGGACGTTTCTACATTATAATTTAAGGAAAATGCACACCTATAATATAACTCTAAAGAAGAGATAGAACAAATTTGTCACATATAATTTGCTAGAAATACCTTTATGTGCATACCTATGCTGCTAGATGCATTTTATCTTAGTATTTCAGAATAGTATTTTACAGAGAGATGACTTCATTGCTACTGTGGAAGACATGTATTTGGAAAGAAAATGGATAGAAAATTACAGCTCAGCAGTTGCTGAAAATCAACAGTGCACTGATACTGTCTGCAATAATGGATATTCCAGGAGTACTTTATGTACCTCTAAAAATGAAGTTGTGTGATAAGTAAATGGACATAGATTACTATGGCCTTTGTCACTATCTAATACTACTCCAGGTTTCAATTTTATCTCAATAAATTAAAAAAAAAAAAAAAAAGAATGAAATGGTATCCTCAAACTTCAGCATGTGAATTCACAGAATCACAGAATTGTAGGTTTTGGAAGGGACCTTGAGAGATCATTGGGTCCAATCCCCCTCGTTCCTCAGAGCAGGCTGCCCTGGTAGGCATCCAGATGGGCCTTAAAAATCTCCAGAGAAGGAAACTCCACAACATCCTTGAGCAGCTTGTTCCAGTGCTCCATCAGCCCCACTGTGAAGAAGATCTTTCGCGTGTTGGTGTGGAACTTCCTGCGATCCATTTTGTGTCCATTGCCCCTTGTCCCAACCCACAAACCACTGAAAAGAGCTTGGTAAAATCCCTCTGTCTCCCACACTTTGTGTATACTTGTAAACATTAGATTAAGATAAATATATATGATATTATTTTATTATATGATGAAGATATTATATTATTATTATCGAAACAATAGTTGTTGTTGTTATTATTATTATTATTATTATTATTATTATTATTATTATTATTATTATTATTATTATTATTATTATTATTATTATTAAGTTATTTGTAAACATTAATAAGTTCCCCTCACAGTCTTCTTTTCTCCAGGCTGAACAAACCCAGGTCTCTCAGCCTTTCCTCATAAGGAGGATGCTCCAAGCACCATGTCATCTTTGTGACCCTCTTCTGGACTCTTTCCATGAAATCCCTGTCTTTTTTTGTACCAGGGAGCCCAGAACTGGACACATTACTCCAGGTGAGGCCTGACCACAGCAGTGTAGAGGGGGAGGATCACCTTCCTTAACCTGCTGGCCATGCTGTTTTAGTGTATTAGCCCTCTTGGCCACCAGAGCACACTGCTGGCTCATGGTCAACCTGTTGTCCACCAGGACCCCCAGGTCCTTCTCCTCTAAGCTCCTCTCCAGCAGGTCATCCCCAAGCCTGTACTGATACATGCTTTTGTTCCTTCCCAGGTGCAGGACTCTACACTTGCTCTTATTAAACCTCATCTGATTTCTTATCGCCCATCTCTCCAGCCTGTCCAGGTCTTGCTGAATGGCAGCACAGCCTTCTGGCATGTCAGCCACTCCTCCCAGCTTTGTGTCATCAGCGTACTTGCTGAGGGCAGACACTATTCCCTCATCAAGGTCGTCGATGAAGATGTTGAACAGGACCGGACCCAGCACAAACCCCTGGGGAACACTGCTAGTCACAGGTCTCCAGCCAGACTACACTCCTGATCACCACCGTCTGAGCTCGGCCAGTCAGCCAGTTCTCAACCTACCTAATGTCCACTCCTCTATCCCACACGTTCTCAGCTTTGCTAGCAGGATGTCATGGGAGACAGTATTGAAATCCTTGCTAATGTCAAGGTAAATGACATCCACTGCTCTCCCCACCATCTACGCAGCTGGTGATGCCATCATAGAAGGCAACAAGGTTGGTTGAACATGACTTGCCCTTGGTGAATCCATGCTGACTACTCCTCATAACATTCTTCTCTTCCAATTGCTTGGAGATGGCATCCAGAGCAAGGTGTTCCAACACCTTTCCAGGTACAGAGGTGAGACTGACTGGCCTGTAGTTTCCCAGATCCTCCTTCTTGCCCTTCTTGAAGACCGGAGTGACATTGGCTGTCCTCCTATCTTCAGGCACCTCTCCTGTTCTCCAGGACCTTTCAAAGATGATAGATAGTGGTTCAGTGATCACCTCTGTGAACTCCCTTAGCACACATGAATGCATCCCATCAGGAACCATGGATTTTTGTATGTTGAGCCCACTCAGACACTGCCAAACACTCCCTTGTCAACAAGGGGGGAGATCTCCACTTCCCTGACTCTTCCAGGGATGAGGAGTCCTGGAAGGGACTGAAGACTGAAGCAAAGAAAGCATTCAGTATCTCCGCCCTCTCAGCATCTCCTGTTATCAGGACACCCCCCTCATTCAGGAAGGGACCCACATTATCCCTACTCTTCCCTTTCTCTTCCTTTTACTGTTTACATACTTTATAAAAACAAACAAACAAACAAACAAAAAAAAACACCTTCTTATTATCTTTTATCTCTCTTGCAAGCCTCATCTCTAGGTAGGCTTTAGCCTTCCTTGCCATGTCTCTGCAGGCCCCTACAACACTCCTATACTCTTCCCAAGAGGACAAGCCCTTTTTCCACATTTCATAAACCTTCCTCTTTCCTTTGATCTTATTGATCTTCTTATCGATTCTGCCTGCTTGTTGATACTGCTATGAAGTAAATTTGAAAATCAAAAAATAAATTAAAAAAAAAATAAAGGAGGAATTATATATGTATATCAGACATGTTAATGGATGAATGTACCATTTATTTATTTTTTTTCTACATGTTGCCTTGTCCCTTTGGAATCTTGAAATGAGGTAAAAATCTCCAACCTCTTAAAAGAGATCTATTTATTTTCTTTTCCTTATCCAGATAAAGCACAAATTCCATAAAATCTGAAGTAAATACCCATTTTGACCTATAAGTACAAAACAGAAAATAATGATCAGCACATATTCTACTTATGTACTGTTTATTATTATTATTATTTAATTATTTTATTTTATTTTATTTTATTTTATTTTATTTTATTTTATTTTNTTTAATTATTTTATTTTATTTTATTTTATTTTATTTTATTTTATTTTATTTTATTTTAAACACTGAATAAATTCTGATTTTAATCATGAAAGCATGCTATTGCCGTTTGATCAAACTGAGCAGATTAATTCAAGTACTTGTGTGTGATGGCACAGAAGCTATTACTGAATTACTATTCTGAAATTATGGGATCTAGAAATATAACAAAATAAATTTCTGCCAGCTTACATTTATAATAGAAACAAAATTGGTCTTGGGATAAATAACAAAAAGTGCTAATATATTTTTCTGAAACAAACAGACAAACAAATAATAAAAATGATATTTTCCTCAGAAACATACACTTGAAAGAAACCAAGAGAAAATAAATTTATTTTTAAACTATTATTTTTATTATCATTCTGTGCCATAATTATCAATTTAGGAGACCAAAATAATGTAAAATCATCGTATGCAAAGTAATACAGTTATTGGATTGTAAAAAAAAAAAAAAAAACATGGAAAAACAAAATTATTTATTAATTTTCCTGCCATAATTGGCTCCCTGAAGCAAAAGAATATCACAAGAAACCACCATTATATTCACATTTACCAAAGTAAATCGAAATCAAAATAATATTTAATTTATTCAGGATTGAACACAAAGTCAAAAAAAAAAAAAAAGTCTGTCCTGGGAATTCTCTGTTGCCACTATTAATTAAAAAATATAGTATGTGCAACCACTGGAGAAGTAAAGAAGAAAAAAATGTTTCTGTTGTCCACTTGAAAGAAAAAAATAAAAATAAAAAAATATATATATATATATATTATATATTATATATATTATATATATATTATATATATAATATAAATATATAAAAATTATATATATAAATATATATA
Source organism: Cairina moschata (assembly GCA_018104995.1). NCBI lineage: Eukaryota > Metazoa > Chordata > Aves > Anseriformes > Anatidae > Cairina > Cairina moschata. The sequence continues at coordinate 21,842 of CM030756.1, read as the reverse complement.
TTATATATATATTATAATATATATATTTATATATATTTTTTGGAACAAGTATACATATGAAAGTTTGTTTAAAAAACACTTCAGAGGTGGTCAAGAGTTAGAAAACATTTTTATTGTGGTCAACAGCGCTATGTGGAGGTGGAGGATACTGTGGAGTAGTGTTCTTCTGCGGTCTGTCCTGGGACTGTCACTGTTTAAAAATTTTATCATTCACATAGACAGTGGGATCGAGTGCAACCTCAGCAAGTTTGCAAAGGACACCAAGCTGAGTGGTGCAGTTGATACAACAGTAGTAAGGGATGTCATCCTAAGGGACCTGGACGAGCTAGAAATTTTGACCCATGTCAACTTCATGAGGTTCAACAAGGCCAAGTGCAAGGTGTTGCACTTGGGTTAAAGCAATCCCAGACACGAGTACAGACTGGGAAAAGAACTCATTGAAAGCAGCCCTGTAGAGAAAGACTTGGGGGTTCTGGTAGACCAAAAGTTTGATAGGGGCCAGAAGTGCATGCTTGCAGCCCAGAAGGCCAACTGCATCCTGAGCTCCATGAAGAGAGGAGTGTCCAGCAGTTGGAGGGAGGTGATTGTCCCTCTCTACTGTGCCCTTGTGAGGCTCCACTGTATGGAGTGCTGTATCCAGGTCTGAAGCCCCCAGCACAAGGGAGATGTGGACCTATTAGAGGGCCACAAAGATAATCAAAGAACTGGAGCACCTCTCCTATGAGGAAAGGCTGAGACAGCTGAGGATGTTCAGCCTGGAGAAGAGAAGGCTCTGGGGAGACCTCATTGTGGTCTTTTAAAAGGGTTTTATAAAAAAGATGCTGAACAACTTTTTTCATGAGCAGATAGTGACAGGTCAAGGAAATGGTTTTAAACTGAAATAGGGGAGATTTTGATTAGATGTTAGCAGGAAATTCTTCACTCAGAGGGTAATGAGGCCCTGTAATGTGTTGCCCAGAGAAGTTGTGGATGCCCTGGAAGGGTTTAATGACAGCTTAGATGGGGCCCTGAGCAACCTGATCTAGTGGGTGGCATCCCTGCCTATGGCAGGGGGATGGCAACTAGATGATTTTTAAGGTCCTTTCCAATTCAAGCCTTTTAATGTTTCTGATGATATTCCTGACATAAAACCTTGTTATTTCTTAATGTATGTATATAGTATCTGGAGGGAAAAAATACTACAAAGTGTAGTATTTTATAAAAAACAGGACAATCGTAAACACATTTTTTCTGATTTGAAAGCAACCCTATCCTTTAGTATCTGAGTAGAAATGATGAAGCCTTTTAAACATATTTGTCAATTAGAACCTCTATTGCTTCGTTTAGGTGCCAGCTATGTACAAGGCACACTGAGTGTTAATAATCAGTGGTTTCTTCACAACCTAGAAAATATTTGAAACATAGTACATTACCCAGTCTATTTATTTATTTAGTTAGTTAGTTATTCTTTTTTTCCATAGGTGAAGAACCACACTCTTGGTGAAAAACCTTTTCCTGATATCCACCCCAAACCTCGCCTGTCACAGCTTCATACTGTTCCCTTGGGTCCTATTGCTAGTCACCAGAGATAAAAGATCAGCTCCTGCCCCTCTGCTCCACCTTGTGAGGAAGCTGTATGCCACCATGAGGTCTGCCTTCAGTCTCTTCTTCTATGGATGAACAAACCAAGTGACTTCAGATGCTCCTCATACATTTTACCTTCTAGACCCTTCACCATCTTTTTAGTCCTCCTTTGGATAGTCTAATATTTTTATGTCCTTTTATGTCCTGCAGTGCCTCCAGATGCACAGGATACTTGAGGTAAGACCCATGAGGGCACCATGAGTAGAGCAGGAGTAGAGCAGGACAATCACTTCCCTCATCTGGCTAGCAATATTGTGTTTGATGCTCCCCAGAATGACTGTCCCTTTTGGCTGCTAGGGCACACTGTTGATTCGTATTCAATTGCCTTCAATCAGATCCTTATCTGTGGTGCTGCTCTCCAGCTTCTTGTCCCCCAGTCCGTATGTACACTCAAGGTTGCCCTTTGCCAGTTGTGGAATCCAACACTTGCTCTTGTTAAATTGCACATTCTTGGTGATTGCTCAGCTGTCTAATTTGTCAAGATCTCTCTGCAAGTCCTCTCCATCTCAACAGAGTAAACCACTACTTCAAAGTTATTGTCACACACAAGCTTACTCAGAACACCTTCTAGTCTTACACTTATGAAAACACTGAGGAGAAGTGGCCCTAAAATGGAGTCTTGTAATATCCCACCACTGACTGGCTGCCAGCCTGACATAATCCATTTACTTCAACCCTGTCAGCCCAAGCTATCATCCAGTGGTTCACCGATCCTATTTTGTATTCATCTACTGATGTGCTGTCCATTTTGTCCAGAAAGATACTGCAGGACAGTATTTAAAGCTTTATGTAAATCTAGAAAGATATCATCAACTTGTTTACCTTGGTCAACTAGGTGGGTGACCTTGTCATAAAAGTAAATTAATTTTTTCAGGCAGGACTTCCCCTCTTGAGCCCATGTTGGCTGTGACCAATGACAGTATTGTCTTTCAGGTGTTTTTCAATAACTCCCAGAATAATCTTCTACCATAAACTAATGTAAGACTGACAGACCTGCAAATACTGGGGTCTTTTTTCTTGTCTTTCTTGAAAACTGGGACATCAGGACTATGGGGTTTCCATAGCCCATCATCATTATTGAAGGCAGGTGCAAGGAAGGAATTAAATGTCTCTGCTTTTTCTGTGTTCCTGTTTGTGAAGAGGTCCTTCATCAAATAATGGACCAGTGTTTGTTCTGGTCCTCTTTTGGCTGTTATTGTGTTAAAAACAAACAAACAAAACAAAACAAAACAAACAAAACAACAACAACAAAACAAAACAAAAAACAAACAAACAACAACAAAAAAAAACAAACAAACAACACCACAATCAACAAAATGTTTTTTATTGTCCTCAACAGTAATGGCCAGATCTAACTTTTACTGAACCTTTGCCACATGAATTTTCTCCCCACAATGGTGAACAGCATAGTTTGCCCATCATGATTGACCTCACTTCTAGTGGCCATAAATTTTATTTTCCTACCTAAGCTCTAGATGAAGATCCCTACACAGTGGAGCTGACTTTCTGACATCGACTCCTGGCATTTTGGAATTGCCTGTTGCTGTGCTCTTAAGAGGTGGTACTTAAAAAAATCACCAACATGGATGGACCTCAATGCCTTCAAAAGTAGTTGCCCAAGGTGACTTACTATCTTGTTCTCTGAGCAGCCTGAAGTCTCCTCTCCCCAAGTCCATGTTGAAGTTTTATGTTAGCTTTCCTCTTATTACCAAAAATTTTAAAGACAACTACTTCATGGTCAATATGGTCACGGCAGCCACTTCCCCTGTGAGACATTCTCTGTTCACAAGCAACAAGCGTATGAGGGCACCTTTCCTAGTCATCTCCCTTAGTACCTGCACCAAGAAGTTAACATCAAGGCAGTTTAGGAATATCCTGTACCTATTTATATCTGCTGTGTAGCATTCTCATTTTCTATCTGGCAAGTTGAAGTCACCTACAAGAACAAAGGCAGCTGATCTAGAGGTATTTCTCACTTCCTTAACAAATAATTCATTCATGTTATCATCCTGACTGGGTGGTCTATAGTAGATTACTACAATGACATCTCCTTTATTTTCTTGTCCCTTAATCCTTATCCAGAGGCTCTCAAGAATGTAACCAATAACTGCAAGCTCTGTACAGCCCAGCCCTTCCATTACATACAGTGTCACCCCCCTACTCTCCCTCTCCTGCCCTGCCTGCCCCTTCTGAAGAGCCTGTAACCATCCACCATAACACACTAGTCACAGACTCTTCCCATCAGGTTTCACTTATGCCAATGATTCCATAGCTCTGGGACTGAGCTAAGGCTTTTAATTCCTGTTGCTTGTTTCTCATGCTGAATGTGATGGTGTAGAAACATTTCAGATGTGTTTAATTGCATCCCTAGTACCTCATACATAAGGCTAAAGAATCTTACTAGCATGCAGCCTTACAGATTTTGGCTTGCCACGCCATAGCTTACCACCAGTGGACCTGTTTTTAGCCCTTTCCCCTTTCAAATCTAATATAGAGCTCTGTTAATCAACACTGTTATCTCCTGTGCAAAAATCCTTTCCCCACCCCTGAGAAAGATACAGCCCATAAGGCATCAGTAGTTCTGATGTCATGTAGATTATCCCAAGATTGAGAAAACACAAATTGTGCTGGTTTTCTGTCACTTCTACCATTTTGTAAAGGATTTTTCAATAAACGTGATAGTTTGATGACATTTTTATTTTATTTTTCTACCAGTTTCAACAGCAAAAACATGGCACATCTCTTCTATCATTTTGAAACCCTGTTCAGTTAAAAATGTTGTAGGTTAATGATGTAGGTTAATGTAGGTTACATTTAAATTCCTTCCATATAAGTTAGATACAACATCTCCATCAAGAAATAAATGTGAGGTATATGGTAGGTTGCATCCATTGTTAATTGTTATAAACTACAATTTTCTTCTGCTTTGTACAGCACGATTGCTTCTCTTGAGACTCATTTGGAAAAATTCTCTTACTCTCTCTTTCCTATGGGCCTACAGAGGCATCTGTCTCTTTTGGAAGAGACAGATGAGCAAGCAAAACTTTTGTTTCTTCTCCTAGATGGAAGCAATATCACCAAGGTAGTATGTATGTCAGCTAGATATCTTCTGAAGAAACTTTAAAATGTTTTATTGTTCTGTGTACACTGGTTCCAGAAACATAATATGATTTACATAAATATTGTCAATTACAGTAATTGAAATATTTTTATGACAGCGTCAAGAATTCATAGCACTAGAACTTCTCAGTTTTATAGAATCATAGAATCTATGATCAACCACAGAAACTGGGTTGGAAGGGACTTTAAAGGTCATTTAATTCCAAGCCCTCTGCCATGGGCAGTGATGCCACCCACTAGGTCAGGTTGGCCAGGGCCTCATTCAGCCTGGTCCTTAACATCTCCAGGGATGGAACATCCACAGCTTCTCTGGGAAACCTTCTCTAATTCTTCATCGCCCTCGGAGTGAAAAAAAAAAAATAAATAAAAATCTGAATATCTAAAAATGTTAACATCTTTTACTTTACTGCCATCACTCTTGTCCTGTCACCATACTCCCTCAAAAAGAGACCCTCTCCAACTTTCGTGTAGGCCCCCTTTTGGTAGTGGTAAGCTGCTGTAGGGTCTCCCTAAAGCCCTCTCTTCTGCAGCCTGAACAACCCTAACTTTCTTAGCCTATCTTCACAGGAGAACTTTATAATGTTACAAACAGTACTTTCAAACTTAAAGTATGTGAGCATGAAAAAGTCTTCACTTTAGCTGCAGAGTTACATAATTTGCAAAAGAACTAGAGCTGCCTTTTTTTTTTTCATTTTCATGTATCTGTACACTTTATCTACAAATCATGTTTCCATTGAAAACTGAGATGAGCTGATGTTCAGTTCTGTGATGGTTATGCAGATTAACTAAAATTTTCAGTTGATTGGATTCATTGGTCAACACTGTGATCCTATGATCAAATGAAATATTATTAAAACAAGTGACAGAGACAAGTTTCCTGAGAAGGCTGCACAGCAAGTAAATGAAGATTCTTTAGTGACTCGTAAAAGAAATCCGTCAGAGTCTTTTTAGCCCAAATTGTTTTTTGATTATACATGAGACCCCTAATAATATTCTCCTTGTCTTGAGAAAAAGTTTCTTTATTACCATTTATGGAAATTCTTTTGCTAAGTAAATACATCTTCAATTGCATTACTAAATTAAAGATATTAATGAACCCCCATCTATTTATCTCATCCTTGTGCCACTTCTGTACACCCTATGAATAAATATTTGAAAACCAAGAAACAAAAAAATCTCCAGCCCTACCCTCCACCCCCAATGAGCTAATATAGCTACAAGTGAAGTACTCACTTTTATACATTGTTTATATACTCTAAAATCAGGAATAAGATAAATAAGATAAACACATGGATAAATAACTGTTGTATATCAGCGCAAATCTAAGAGAAGTATATGTATTTATATATGTATATATATATATTTAATATATGTATTTAACTTATCTTTTCAAACTTATGTAAATCTTTTAAATGTTTTGTTTCCTTTCCCCAGCAGGGCACTTGGAGAGATCTGGTTTTTTTTGTTTTTGTTTTTGTTTTTTCATATAACCATCATCTCCTTTGAAAACATATAATTTTATTATTAGTATCATAGTAGTATCATTATTTAAACAATTAATTAATTCATTTAAGAAGTGAAAACAATATCAGTTACGAGTGTTTTGTAACAATAAGAGATAGAGGAAAAACATCTTTCTGGACATTTTGTTCTCAGTCTTTCCAAAAGTTCACACAGAAAAATGAAAATTTTAGCCAGACTAATGAAGCATAAGATGAGACTTACTGCCCTCCATAGATGTATCTATTTGGGTGATATGGTGAGGGAAAGAAAGTAAAGCAAGTGGTTTCAGACACTTCCCTTGCAATAAGGCTATCTAGCTGATTCAGGCTAAGCAGACAAGGAGGTATGCTGCTGAGCTGGGATCCTGCTCTTTTATGAATTGTCAGGGCATTGATTCCTTTACAATCTTTGCTATGGTACCATCTTTGCTGCCTAGTCCAATTACATAGCAGATGGCAGAGACTGGTGGTCTGTTTGTTTTCCTAATAATTCTCACAAAGAGAGTAAGAATGTTCAAATACACAAAACAAATCCATTAACAAAGTGACAAGAAACAGCGTAGACTGGGTCAACAGAAAGAATTTCACCAGGTTTCTTCTATGGGACATCAGCTACTTGATTTAGTACAAAGAAGTGGATTTATGTGACAACTTGACTAGCCTGAAGATAATAAGAATATTTTTAGAATGCACATGTGATGAGAAAATTCGGTACATTCAGAACTAATGTTAACAAAAGTACTGAAAGTGCATAACAATGTTGCTCTTACAGTAGGAATAAAAATAATTTGATTAAGACTGAGAAATAAAGTGCAAGAAGAGCATGATTCATTTTGATAGATATTGATTTCACTTAGATTTCCTAAGTATGGGTGGGTGTAGTGAATAATATTAGAAGATGCGAATAATAAGGGCATGTGTTAAAGATGTAATTTTAATGAATAGAAGAAGATTGAATTTTAATGACTAGAAGAAACTGAATAGAATTCAGGAGGAAAAATATACTCTTGTAGCTTTCTCTTTTATTCTCTCTTTTAAACTTAGTATCCTGGATATGAAGGTGAAATTTAAAATAAATACATGTATATTCTCAGTAACTTGATTGAGTAAGTTTGAGATAAATTTTGATCATTACTTGATTGAGTAAATTTTGAGTAAATGGAGATAAAAAGGAAATCTATGCTTCAGCATCTGCATTATACTAGATGTCAGCTAAAAGATCAGAAAAACAAATGCCTACTTTTGATAAGAGCTACTACTAAAATAAATTTTCATGACTCGTATTCTGTTCAAATATAAAGGTTTAACATGTATGACATATCAGAGAATGACCTACCTTGCAATTGTCAAGATTTCACAGAAGAAAAGTTTAATCTAGCAAAATATTCTCATAAGATTTTGATTCAGTAACTATAACGTAGAAGAAACTGTTAAAAACAAAAACAAGAAACAACCACCACTACCACTAACAACAACAACAAATACCAACAAATATAGACATTCTGCATGGTCTTAATGTTCCTTTCTCATTTTCAATATCACTAATATTTGCCTTTGTATATATTCGTACATTTGAGGATAAAAATGGAATAATTTGTGAAAAAAAAAAAAAAAAGACAATCACCAGCAACAATCTAACTTTTTCTGCAGGTAACATGTCATTTAATAACTTCATAAATCATCAGTTACACATGTATTTATCTAGATGTAACACACACACATGCAGTGATACATGTTATCTTCATTAGTGCCACATACTAAATTTCACCAGTCAGTGGTAATTAAAAGCCATTGTTTCTGCAATACACTCACACCTGACCACAGGTCATCTATAAAGTTGAAAAATAAATAATGTCAAAACATCTATTTAGAGAAATTGTTTGCAAGTACAACACATATTTGTTTAATTGCCACCAGACTTAATAAAAATATAATTATGAAGTTGATACACAGAAATGAAATACAGTGTGTAAATCTTTTCTAAATGTAAAATTCTATTTTTATTTTTATTTTTCAAAATTATGTCTAACAATTCTCTTGCAATGGACATTAATTTCTTACAGAGGTATCTTTTACTTGGTCTGCATGTCCATCTCCTGTCAAAAATGCAGACACCTATAAAAGGCAGGATCATTCCATGCTGTATAGCTAACACAGGTTTTGAGAAAACCTTATTATGATCCTGCACATTTTATGGGAATTGCTGTTTAACCATTTGAATTTAGTAATTTAAACATTCACCAACCAGTTGGAACAGATCAGATTAATTTTTGTCTAAAATTTGTTTCTTAGAAGGTGAAAATAATTTTGTTTGAGTTCTCACATATTGTAATGTAGCATTAGCCCTTCCTCATGTGTTCACCAGACTCAAGAAATGATATGCAGGCACCTTTGAACTTTGGTTGCTGGAGCTCCTTCACATAAAAATGACATTAGAACTCCTCTTGCGGTATTATCAATATGGTTAAAGCTGAAGCTGGTAAGCATCTTCAGCATAAGGGCATTTGTCACCATGATTGAAGTAAAATACATTTCACAGAATCACAGAATTGTCTAGGGTGGAAGAGATCTCAAGATCATTGAGTCCAGCCTCTGACCTAACACTAACAAGTCCTCCACTAAACCATATCACTAAGTTCAACATCTAAGAGTCTTTTAAAGATCTGCAGGGATGGTGACTCCACCACTTCCCTGGGCAGCCCATTCCAATGCCTCAAAACCTTCTCAGTAAAGAAGTTCTTCCTAATATCCAAATTAAAACACCCCTGGTGCAACTTTAGCCCATTCCCCCTCATCATGTCATCAGGCACATGGGAGAACAGACCAACTTCCACCTCGCTACAGCCTCCTTTAATGTACTTATAGAGAGCGATAAGGTCGCCCTTTTCTCCAGGCTGAACAATCCCAGCTCTCTCAGCCGCTCCTCATAAGACCCCTTACCAGCTTTGTTGCCCTTCTCTGGACTCACTTGAGCACCTCAATGTCCTTCTTGTAGTGAGGGGCCCCCCTTGTTAGTGCCCCACCACCCCTTATTTTAAAAAAAAGAATCATATGTATTTGAGATGTTAAAATGTATGAACAGATTTTCATATGCTGTGCCTCACTGAAAAGGAGTTACCTTTCCATTTTGCATTAAAAAATCCTAATTCAGTTTCTCATGTTGTGTTATATAAAATTACTAGCCTACATGTAAACATGCAAATGTAAATATCTGTATTATAGGATTAATATTTCAAAAATCATTCAATATAAAAATCCTAATCATAATTTTTTTTAAAGAGATTCAGACTTTCTAGGGAAAAAACAAAACAAAACAAAACAAAAAGCACAAAACACACACACACACAAACTTATAAAACATTTCCATAGTTAGAACTCTATTATATAAAAATAACAAAGTGAATTGAAGGATCTCTTTTCATTGCTTATCTAGGTGATGAAATATTTCATGTTGCCCAAATATTAAGAGTTATGCAAGACGTGACTCCACAGCAATAATGTATTAGGTATGTCTGGTAAGGTTTTGGTAGTGGGGATTTGTAGGGGTGGTCTTTGTGAGAAGAGTCCAGAATCTTACCTATTTCAGACAAAAGCCATCTACAACAGAGACCTACTGCTGGCCAGAGTTGAGCCAATGAAAGGGAAAAAACTGCTGTACAACAGCAGCTGGGAGAAGGGAATGAGAAACAACCCTGCAGACAGTGAAGAAGGAGTGGGAGTGTCGTGGTTCCGCTTGAGTGGGCAGCCGAGCTCCACCACAGCCGCTCTCTCACTCCTCCTCCTCAAAGAGGAATAGGGAGAAAATATGTGAAAAGGGCTCAAGAGATTTAGATACGGACGAGAAAATCACGCAATAATTATTGTAATGGGCAAAACAGACTCAGCATAAAAAGATAGCAAGATTTATTGCCTATTACTAACAAGCCAGAGAAGTGAGAAACAAAGGAAAGAAACCAAAAGCACCTTCCCCCCCATAAACCCTCTTCCACCTCCTCCCCCCGAGTGGCGCAGGGGAACGGGGGAGTGGGGGTTATGGTCAGTCTACAGAGCTTCTTCTCTGCCGCTCCTTCTCGGTCACTCTCGTCCCCTGTGCTGTGGGGTCCCACCCACGGGATGTAGTCCTTGATGAACTGATCTGGCGTGGGCTTCCCACAGGCAGCAGCTCTTCCAGAACTGCTCCAGATATGGGTCCATACCACGGGGTCCATCCCTCAGGCGAAAACTGCTCCAACCTGGCTCCCCTACAGGCAGCAGCTCCTGCCAGGTCACCTGCTCCTGCGTGGGCTTCTCTCCACAGGCTACAGGTCCGGCCCGGAATCTGCTCTGGCAGGGGTCTTCCACAGGCGGCAGCCTCCACCGGTGCAGGGCCACCTGCTCGACCGTGGCCTCCTCCATGGGCTGCAGCGTGGAACCCTGCTCCACCGTGGTACTCCATGGGCTGCAGGGGGACATCCTGCTTCACCATGGTCCTCACCACAGGCCACAGGGGACTTCTGCTCCGGCGCCTGGAGCACCTCTCCCCCTCCTTCTGCACTGACCTTGGCGCCTGCAAGGCCGTTCCTCACTCCCTTCACTCTCCCAGCTGCTGTGTGGCGCAGCGTCCTTTTTCCGTCTTAAATATGCTCTCACAGAGGCACAAAACAACATCGCTTATTGGCTCAGCTCTGGAAAACAATGGGGCGCTTACTAAACATGGGGCAGCTTCTAGATCTTTCTGACAGAAACCACCCCTATGGCCTCCTGCTACTAAAACCTTGCCACGTAAACCCACTACAGGGAGTCAGGCACTGGAGCAGAAATTCTCCTATGGCCTCTGGAAAAGCCCATGTTGGAGCAGACTGCCCTTCTGTGTATCATGGTGGAGCATGGTGTACCATGGTGGAACAGATTTCCATACTGCAGCCTGTGGAGGAGCCCAAAGTGAAGCAGGTGGATGTGACCTGAAGTAGGATGCAGCCTGTGGAGAGACTCCCCTGGAGCAGGCTTTGGGCCGGAGCTTCAGCCTGCGGATGGGAGCCCACACAGGAGCAGCCCCCATTCACTGTTCCCCTGCACCTCTCAGGGGGAGGACATAGAAGAAGGTGGTTTAGGGGGAGGGGAAGGAAGGTGGTTTTAGTTTGCTTTTGGTTTCTTACTGTTCTAATCTGCTAGTGATATGTAATAAATCATATTAATCAACATATCCTGAGTCTGTTTTGCCAGTGATGATAATTGCTGAGCAACCTCTCTGTCATTATCTAACTCTTGAGCTCTTTCCATTGTATTTTCTCCCTCTTTAGGGAGAGGAAAAGTAGGGGGAGTGAGAAAGCAGTTGTGGTGGAGTTCAGCTGCATAGCAGGGTAAAAACACCATAAAGCTACATTTAAATACTCCGAAAATTCTGATGTTCAAATATAATGATACTATCTGGACTTTTACAGTCTACTTATTTCCTTTTGAAGAGTGACTTTTCCTGGTACTTCGTGAATTTTAGGGTAGGCTCTACAATTCATTCCTTCTGGACAAAGAAAGTTGCCAATGAAGGATCAATTGCTTCCTAATACAGAAGCCTGATTCTTTAGAATGACAGCAAATACTTTAAGTTCGTATTCCATGACTGGAATAGGTCTTTTGTGCCCTACCAAATACATTGGTAAATTCCAGTGCATTCTAGTCCAAAATTTTAATTTGAAAATGAGTAGTTTGCTTGCGTCCATATTATTCTTGGTATTTGTGTTGGGTCTGTTTGGGATGGAGTCACCTTTCCCTGCAGCAGTCCACACAGTGCTGTTTGGATTCTGCACTCGTAGCTGGTACAGCACTGGCATCACTCCAGTGTTGTGTCTATTGCTGCATAGTGCTGGCACAGCATCAGGACTCCTTCCAAGCCGCCAGGAGCCAGCAGGCTGGGGGTGGGCAAGTGATGGGGAGGGGACATCACCTGACCAGCTGACCTAAACCAACCAAAGGGATATTCCATAACACCTAATGTCACACTCAGCAATAAAAAGGGGGGGCTCTCGTGGGGGAGGGTGTTGTCCTCCTGAATAACCATTACATGTTTTGAGGCCCTGCTTCCCAGATCGTGGCCAAACATCGCTCGTTGATGGGAAGTAGAGAATATATTTTTTTCCCTTCTCTCTGTGCTTCTGCGCAACCTTATTGTTTTTTTTTTTTTTGTTTGTTTTGTTTTTTTTATCCCCATTCTCTTTTCCTTTAATTAAACCTTTTTCATCTCAAACCTCAAGCTCTTTGTGTTCCATTTTCTCCCCCTTCCTCTTTTAGGAGAGGGGGAGTGAGAGAGCGGTTGTGGTGGAGCTTGGCTGCCCACCTGAGTAAAACCACCATGGTATTATAACATTTCATTACTACGGATCATAATAGAATATTTAGGGTTGGAAAAGACCTCCAAGATTGTCCAGTCATCCCTCTACCACAAATATCACCCACTAAACAATGTTCCTAAGTACCACATCCAACCTTTCCTTAAACACCTTCAGTGATGGTGACTCTATCACTTACCTGGGCAAATCATTCCAATACCTAACTGTTCTTACTGAGATGAAGTTTCTCCTAATTTCCAAACTGAACCTCCATTTGTGAAACTGGAGATCATTTCCTCTAGTCCTATTGCTAGTTACCCGTGAGACTGACCCCCAGTTCTCCAATCAAAGTAGTTGTAGAGAGCAATAAGGTCTCCTCTGAGCCTCCTCTTCTTCTTCAGACTACACAAACCCATTTCTCTCAGCTGCTTCTCATAAGACTTGTATTCCAGGCCCTTCACCGGCTTTGTAGCCCATCGCTGGACATGTTCCAGGACCTCAATGCCCTTCTTGCAGTGAAGAGTCCAAAACTGAACAAAGTACTCAAGGTGCACTCTCACCTGAGATGAGTAAAGGGAGACAATCACCTCCATGGTACTGCTGGCTAAACTATTCCTGATACAGGACAGGATATCAATGCCCTTCTTCGCCAGCAAGGCACACTGCCACTTCATGTTCAGGCAAGCATTGACTAACATCCCCCAGTAATTTTAGTCTGCACAGCTTCCCAGCCACTCTACCCTGAGCCTCTAGTGTTGCATGGGGTTATTGTGGCCAAAGTGCAGGACCCAGAACTTAGCCATGTTGAACCTCATCCTGTTGGCCTCTTCCCATCAACCTAAGCTGTCCAGGTCCCTCTGCAGGGCCTTCCTACCCTACAGCAGACCAACACTTCTCCCCAGCTTGGTATCGTCTGCAAACTTACTGAATGTGCACTCAATTCCCTCATCCAAGTCATCGATAAAGATATTTCAGAGGATGGGCCCCAACACCAACCCCTGGGGAACACCACTGGTGACTGGTCATCAGCTGGATTTCACTCCATTCAGCACCGCTCTTTGGGTCCAGCCATCCAGATTATTTTTAACCCAGCAAAGACTGTACCTGTCCAAGCAATGGGCTGCCAGCTTCTTCCAGGAGAATACTGTGGGAGACTGTGTCAAAGGTTTTGTTGAAGTCTAGGTAGACTACGTCAACAGCCTTTCCCTCATCTACCAGGCAGTTTACTCAGTTATGGAAGGAGATGAGGTTGAACAGGCAGGACTTGCCTTTCATGAGTCCTTTCTGTCTGGGCCTGATCTCCTGGTGGCTTAGCACATGTTGTGTCATTGCACTGAAGATAATATAGAAGATCTGTTCTATACTCTTTCCTAGCACTGAAGTCAGGCTAACAGGCCTGTAGTTCCCCGGATCTTCTTTAAGACCCTTCTTATAGAAGGGCATCACACCAGCAAGTGTCCAGTCATCCAGGACCTCTCCAGATGACCATGACCACTGATAGGTAATGGAAAGTGGCTTGGGAATCACATCTGCCAACTAATTCTATACCCGCAGGTGGATCCCATCTGGCCCCATGGACTTCAGAGAAACACAGAATCACAGAATTGTAGGGGTTGGGAGGGACCTTGAGAGATCATTGGGTCCAATCCCCCTTCCAAAGAAGGTTCCATAGAGCAGGCTGCCCAGGTGGGCATCCAGACAGGCCTTGAATATCTCCAGAGAAGAAGACTCCACTATCTCCTTGGGCAGGCTGTTCCAGGCTGCTCCATTACCCTCACTGTGAAGTTCTTTCTCATGTTGGTGCGGAATGTCCTGTGATCCATTTTGTGGCCATTACCCCTTGTCCTGTACCCACAAACCACTGAAAAATCCCTTTGTCTCCAACACTTCAGACACTTGTAAACATTAATATGATCCCCTCTCAGTCTTCTTTTCTCCAGGCTGAACAGACCCAGGTGTCTTTCTTCAGAGATAAGATATTCCAGGCCCCATATCATCTTTGTGACCCTCTTCTGGACTCTTTCCACGAAATCCCTGTCTTTTTTTGTACCAGGGAGCCCAGAACTGGACACAGTATTCCAGGTGAGGCCTGACCACAGCAGAGTAGAGGGGGAGAATCACCTTCCTTAACCTGCTGGCCATGCTCCTTTTAATGCATGCCAGGATCCCATTAGCCCTCTTGGCCACCAGAGCACACTGCTGGCTCATGGTCAACCTGTTGTCCACCAGGACCCCCAGGTCCTTCTCCTCTAAGCTCCTCTCCAGCAGGTCATCCCCAAGCCTGTACTGATACATGCTTTTGTTCCTTCCCAGGTACAGGACTCTACACTTGCTCTTATTAAACCTCATCTGATTTCTTATCGCCCATCTCTCCAGCCTGTCCAGGTCTTGCTGAATGGCAGCACAGCCTTCTGGCATGTCAGCCACTCCTCCCAGCTTTGTGTCATCAGCGTACTTGCTGAGGGCAGACACTATTCCCTCATCAAGGTCGTCGATGAAGATGTTGAACAGGACCGGACCCAGCACAAACCCCTGGGGAACACTGCTAGTCACAGGTCTCCAGCCAGACTGCACTCCTGATCACCACCGTCTGAGCTCGGCCAGTCAGCCAGTTCTCAACCTACCTAATGTCCACTCCTCTATCCCACACGTTCTCAGCTTTGCTAGCAGGATGTCATGGGAGACAGTATCGAAAGCTTTGCTAAAGTCAAGGTAGATGACATCCACTGCTCTCCCCACCATCTACGCAGATTGTGATGCTGGCATAGAAGGCTGAGTACCCCAAAGATAACTGGTCTGACTATTAAGACAGATGTAAAGAAGGTATTGAGAATCTCAGCCTTTTCCTTATTCACAAGAGTCATTTACCCTCCTGTGTCTGGTAAAGGATGGAGATTCTCCTTGGCCCTCGTCTTAATGTTAATATGTTTGTAACAACTTTTTTTTTTTATCCTTTACCATAGCGGCCAGGTTGAATTCATGTTGGGCTTTAGCCTTTCTGTCTTTTTCCCTATGTATGCTAGTAATTTCATTGTACTCTCTCCAAGTTGCCTGCCCCTTCTTCCACTGGACACAACCTGTTTCTCTCCCAGGGATTCAAAAGAAGTGTCCTGTTCAGCTACTCAGGTCCTCTTCCCCACTGTCTTATCTTATGGCACACGTGGACAGCCTGCTCCTGCACCTTTAAGAATTCCTTACTGAGGCGTGTCCAGCCTTCCTTGACCCCTCTGCCCTTCAGGACTGACTCCCAAGGGACCCTCCCTATTAGTGTCCTGAACAATTCAAAATCTGCCCTCTGGAATTCCAAGGCAGTAGTTTTCCTCACCCCACCTCCTGAATTCACCAAGAACAGAGAACAACTATTCTGATTTGCAGAGAACATCTATATTGATAAAGAGATTATCATCTGCAGATAGAACCTATGTTACATGGATTTTAGTTAGATGAAAACAAACCAGTTGACGATTCTTCTCTATTCTAATAGAATTAGAATTTGACACATACACTGCTTAGAATTGGACACATACAGTACTTAGAATTTGACACAAACACTACTGTAGAAATATTTCAGACACACTGAGATTATTTTTTACAAAAAAGAAGTAATTTTCTTACTGTAGGTTTTTGAATAGGTTATGCTAGATTATTTTAGATTTTTTTTTTCTATTAATATTTTTTTTTCTTGTTGTCTATTGTATAGCTCTTTTACTTCAACAAAAGTAAGAAAAGAAAAAAGTAAAGAAAAAAAATGTGTGAGTGGATAGATTAATGAGAAAGGAAACGTACAATAAGTACTCAGACCTGTTATTTTCCATGTAACCTTGAAAAGCTCACACCATCTCTTCTCTCTCCTACTAGCATTTGCTTCTCGCACTTTTTGATTGTTACCCGTTTGGAGCACAAACTGTAAACAAACAAAGAGAACAAACATTCTGTCATAGAAAGCTCCACGTCTGTTAAAATTTACACTGGAACACAGAAAGGATTCTTGTTGGTAGCCAAAAGGCTACACATTATTAATTTTTTTTGTAGGCTAAATTAATATATGAATTTCAAGGCAGCCATCATTGTTTGTGAAGTAACATCTGAACAAACTTTAATGAGCAAATTATGACAGAATAAGAAATTACAGACAGGAGTTTCATAAAAATTATAGGCATCCTTTCAGAATTACCTCTCTTTTGACACATGCTTTGATATGTAGCCCTGGGTGGAAGATCTAAAGTTCTGCTTTTGTTGGTGGCAATACTAATTCAGTAACTCTTACTATAAATTAGAAAAAGCTTTGCTACTCAGTAACAGAACCTATTCTTAATTGTTTTTAGCTTCTCAGTTCCTGTTCTAATTCCTTAATAGTAGTTTTATTTGTTAGTTCCTTTTAGTAGTTTTAGTTACTTAACTGTTTTATGTGTCCTCAGTTTGCATCTTTTCATGTTTTTCTTTTTCAAGTAACCACAGAGTTAGCATTGATGTTAATCAATTACAGCTACAAAAAAAAAAAAAAAAAAAAAAAAAAAAAAAAATTGAACACCTTGCATTTCTTTAAAAGGCCTTGTTAGGCTATTATTTATTGGGACTGTTAAGAACACTCAGAAAGAACTCATTGATAAATACTTTTAAATATTAATAAAATGTCTTAACAAAAAAAAGTTTATAACAGAATGGCTCAAGAAAGAACTATTATTTTATCAAGATTATATATAATTAGTGACTCAACAGAACAAGTTACTTATATGCAACTTGAGAGGACTGCAATCTATAAGTTTCAAGATTTGCAGCACTTGGAATCAAGCTTAAGACGACCACTAAAGAACAGAAAATAAATAAATAAATAAACATATAAATAAATAAAAATAAAAAGAGGTGGAAGGGGAGAGAACGGGAAAAAGAAAACCAACCAAAACCCACTAATTGCTAATCAGATATGTTATTTACAGATCGTTATGAGATCTTTCAGTAAGAATGGCTGTTTGGAAGACTGACTCATTCTGTAACTTCATGATGATTTAGTTATATATGGAAATATTCTGAATCACAGCTTTGAATAATATTCAACAGCACCCTTTCTGAAAATACCTATTCAAATAAATAAATAAATAAATAAAATTCATCTTACAGTGTGAAATCATTCAGCCTCCTGAATTAAGTTGTTTTACTTATGCATTCTGTAAAAGACAATTACACCCTGGTATTAAACCCAATCTCCACAGATTATTATTATTATTATTTTATCTGTTAATCAGATTTCCTGAATCCTTAGATGATACCTTAGTTGCTTATGCCTTCTTAGAGAGAAAGAGAGAGAGAGAGAGAGAGAGATTGGCCTTAAAGACTCAGGAATAACCATTTGGATACTTTTCACAGTATAATGAAAGTATATTCACCCTAGGTCATTGGGACAGAAAAGTTACATTTGAAAACAAGAAGTATACTGAAAATTCTGCACATTATTTTCCTTACTGTATTTTCCACATAAGTCCTAGACCAAATATCTTCTGGCATGGTATCCATATTTCAGAAGCTTTCTTACAGGGCTTTTCCAAAATAAGTAGATTACTGTAGTACAAATTGCATATTTAATACAAAAATTCCATAAAGTATGACTTTCTGGGGTCACTACTGCACAGTACAAAGTTCCACTTCTGCTTCCATTGCTCTAGTAACAGCTCTAGTAACTTCTTCAAAGATAGTCTTTAATGGAGAATCACTGTACTTTTCTTTGTTTGTTTGTTTTCTTTTTATCTCCTACAATATCTGAGACATTCACTACCGGTACACTGCTGAGTCCGGTAGTGCTTTTACAGGAAGAGAAGATGTAGGAAATAGGTTCTTAGATTTCCATTCTCAGTACTAAGCCATGAAACCATTCCTTCTGTTTACATTAGTTGAAGGAAGTTTAGTTATTTTTTTTTTTACATAGTTTTACATAGAACTATTAATGTTTCTCTTTAACAATCACAGCATTTTATTGTTGTAGCCTTTTTTTTCTTCACTTTTCTCCTTGATCTGTAGTCTGCAGGATTTCCAATAGATTTAACAGTAAGAACAACCTCTGCAACCTTACTGACATGCAGGAAGGACGGGATATGACTGTTTTATTTAGAAACAACTGAAACAGTCTATATGTCTGGTAGCTTGTAGGAAAAAAAAAAAAAAAAAAAAAAAAAAGAGAGAGTGAGATTTAGTAACCATAACTACAATATGTGCACCTGTTTTTTTTGAATTTTGGAATTTGCCAATTCCAAATTGTCTAACAGTTGCCACTATACATGCTCTTAAATGCACGCTTGTATCTGCCTATTATTACATTATCCAAACACATTTTTCATATCAGTAGCTACAATTTCAAAAAGCCTTTTGAGGATGATATGATATGATATGATTAAATGAAAGGGATAATTTGAATCATAATATACCTTTGTTTGTCTATTCTCTCACTTGCAGATAGATTCTAAAATGAGATTATTGCATGTGGGAACATGATTTTTTTGTACAATTATAGATATATAATTTAATTAAATATGTGTGTGTATTACAATTTAAACAGCAACAGGACAAGAACTGACTTACTTCTTATTCAAATCTGCAAAATTGAACTAGAGAGATGTGGAACATGGCTGGAACATGGAATACTGGAATATGGTGTTAGAGGACTGTATCTTAGGTTCATAGAATTAAAGCAAAAGATTAATTCCTCATGTCACCGCATAAATAACAGATATCAATAATGTCATGTACATGTCAACTTAACCTTGACCATTAGCTAAAATTACGGGCCATGAAGCAATAGCCAATGTTGTTTCTGCATTTTCCTGCATGGACGAAATTGAGGAATGTTTGAATATTTTCTTCCAGGAATTATAATAAATCTCTCACAAATTTTTTGACAAACCTTGCTTTATGTTGCTTAAAAAGCCAGAATAAATAAATAAATAAATTCTGTTGCGCATGTCTACTAACATTTTTTTTTCTTTAAAAAAACAAAACAAAACAAAATACAGAGACATTACAGCAATAACAGTGGATAAAAAAGAAACTAGAGAAATTAAGCTTTACCCTCTATAGCATACAAATACTACAAATTGCTTCAGTTTGCTCCTGAAGGATTAAGAAGGTAGTTCTTATTTTTATACAGCATAAAATAACTAGAGTTAACACTTCAGGGAGGAACTGTAAGTGACATGCAGAGCTGGTAGACACAGAACGTTAGGTCCATTCAGACATCTACTTGGATTTGTTAGTTTCTTAAACAGTATTTTGGTTGCTAGTTTGCAAAAATGAGCATATTGAACTTGGAGTCATATTAGTTGTATTTTTGATTTAATACTTTTCCTTCTAAAGCCACAACAAGCACAATTACAGAAATTTTCTTTAGACCTCAGGCTGGTATTTTCATGCCTGTGAAATGTAAGCTATCACTTCATTGCTCTCCTGTTTGAAGTGAGCTTTTGTTATTCTACATGTATTAACAGAAAGACTCAAATGAATTGTCTGAACTGAGTGAAAAGTCCATATACAGTACCCAGTAAATCCTGAAATTGTAGATCCATTTTCAAAAGCTTTCCAGATCAAGTACATATCTTGCAGGAAGCCACTTGCTGATTGCCCGCATACCTTTCCTCTGTTTCCTCACACATCATTATTTTGGTGACCCTGCTTTATACTTTAGTTCCCTGTTTAGATTTTGCTTTGATTTACCACATGGAAATTCATATACTGATGGTACTGTGGATGATATTTGGAAACTCAAAGACTGTATAACTGTTGAAAATTTCTCTAATGGGTGGTGTATACCTTTTTTTTTTTTTTAATATATGCACAGTTTTTGTCAGTACATAGGAGTTGTTTAGTAGCCATGGCAAATCTTATGGTTATAGAAAAGTTTATTCATAAAATCATAAAAAGAGAGCTAACGTTCACTACTAAAATATGTAGACCAAGATTTATAAATGGACATAAGGTTTCTTTGGTATCCTATTAAATTTAGGATAGGATTTTTATCTTGTTTTTCCTTGAGTATATACATTTTTGTGATCTGTGAAGATTATTGTTCTTCTTCCTCTGTCATTATTGAGAAAGGCATACCCTTTTTGACTAAGTAAAAGAAAAAACATGTTATATTGTTAAATTCACTAGCTTGTAAATGAATTTGTTATTAAGAGTTTGGAATCCTAATCCTCCACATAAAATAAATAAATAAATAAAATAAACCAATGAATTACTTAAATAGCGAATTGTTTGAATTACTGGCAAGAAATATTATTATCATATGGTCAAATGATGACATCTACTCTGCTTAGTCTGAAAAAATATGAGACAGCACCTGGCATGCTTCCAGTTTTCAGCCTTCCCACAAATTCTATTGAGAAAATAGGCATGAATGTTGTGGTTGGATTGCCCAATATCTTGTATGCCACCGATCACACAGAGCAAACACATATATTTAGAATTTAATCTCCTTTTAATGAGGTTTATGGAAATGTTTAACATGAATTAAGGAAAAAAGAAATAATAATAATAATACCAACTTTACCATGAAGTGGCAAAAAAATAAAGATGTCACCTGTGATGCATTCCATTAAAAATAAATAAATAATAGTAATAAAAAAATAACAACAACAATAACAACAGAACAACTCAGTAAACATACTAAGGTGTTTTATGGTTGGTATTATGGAAAACGGTTGAAGCAGGTCAAGAATATCTGAGGCATTTTTGCTGGCATTGCAAAAGTGTCAATATTTATCATGGAACCATAGAATCATTAAGGTTGGAAAAGGCCTCCAAGATCATTTGGTCCAACCATCCCTCTACCACTAATATCAAACTCTAACCTATGTCCCCAAGCACTACATCCAACCTTTCCTTAAACACTTTCAGGGATGGTGACTCCACCACCACCCTAGGCAACCCATTTCAATACTTAACTATTCTTATTGAGATGAAAGTTCTCCTAATTTCCAAACTGAACCTCTATTTGTGAAACTTGAGACCATTTCCTCTAGTCCTATTGTTAGTTATCTGTGAGAAAAGGCTGACCCCCAGTTCTCCAAATCTTTGTTTCAGGTAGTCGTAGAGACCAATAAGGTCTCCCCTGAGCCTCCTCTTCTCCAGACTAAATGATCCCCGTTCTCTCAGCTGCTTCTCATAAGACTTTTTATTCTAGGCCCTTCACCAGCTTTGTAGCCTTTTGCTGGACACACTCCAGGATCTCAATATCTTTCTTGTAATGTAGGGTTGTACTGGGACTGGCTGGAATGTTAACTTTCCCGGCAGCAGCCCATACAGTGCCGTA